>CAXHSM010000740.1:0-171000 GCA_964019185.1 Maratus speculifer
TCTGACCAATTTTTTACAAGCCGCTCAATTTCATTTTGTGTGAGGAACACAGGACGTTTTCTCGAAAAATTACATTCCATTTTTTCCATAATATCATAAAGCATAAAATTATCCGCAAAATAAAAACATCCTTCTCGGACAAAAACAGTTTCACAACTACTGTGAGCGGTATGTCAGACTGCTCCCCCAAGAAAAGAGTTAAAAAAAAAAAAAAAGTAGCTAGCTGAATGACAAGCAGAATGTGACCTTGGGGGTCCGTTTCAGGAAGTAGAAGGAAGGGTGAGGATCATTATCTATTTTGAGGGGAGGAAATGAATGCGGGAAAATATGCAGCGGTCTGACAGACCGCTCACAGTAGTTATGGGTTAAAAGATTATGCTAAAAAATGGGCATCTATTTACTTTTAGCCGGGATGTAATTCGTGTTAAATCAACGGGTTAAATCTCATAATTTTTTAAAAACAAATTGCAACATAAATTATGTGAATGTTTTAGCTTTAAGAAAATATTTTTGGTTTGTCAGGACATACATAGAATTGCGCCCTGCAAAGGCAATACCGCAATGAAACGATCTGGTTTTTATTGATTTCCTCAAATTTTTTGCACTTTTTATTATGTAAAAATTATTTCTACTCGTCCAAACGTTTTAAGAAAGTTTAAGAAGGTGTAAATTTGATCTGTTGAGATGCTTTTAAAAGTTTGGACTGAAATATGTATGCTTAGATACTTTTAGAAAGATAGAAAAAATATTCTATACGTGAGCCTATACATTTTTATATACTGTATTTTTTTTTTTTTTTAATTACTTTTCTGATCGTACAGTTTTTAATTTGTTACATCTTATCTAAGTTTTCTATTTTACCCTCTTTGATGGACTTTAAATATATCATGACATAGCATTCTATTATTTTTAATCTTGTTTTTACTCACTCATCCATATCATTGTTTATATTTTGTCATTTATCAGCAACTGCTACAGTTTTTTACACATAGTGTTTTTGTGATTTTTGGCCTTTTATAATTGGTTTTTATTATATCTCATAGCTATTTTATTTTCAGTTTTAAATAACCTTTCTAGTCTCATTTTGACTTTTTCTTGGTTCAGCATGTCCCCTAAGGGACCTTGCACCATTAAACTTCATACAGCCAACCTAAATGAGGCATTTTGGGATTGACAAATAAGCCACATATTTAGATTTTGAAATTGGCATGTTGACATGTCATCTGTCCAATATACGCTTACATGGCAACAGATTCATTATTTTTTATCCACTGCAAAGCTGGAGAAGAAATATTTTTATCTGTGCACAACAGTTTTGTGATGAAGTCTCGACTCCATTGCTTCCTGTGTAATATTGTTTTAAAGTTTGAGCTAGTAAATCGCCCTCTGCGATGCTCAAACCACAATGGACATAAATATTGTTCCGTTGTTTTCTGCTGAAGAATATTGCACTTTTCATCACTTAAAATTTCTATTAAACTCTCCTTCATTTTTACAAAGCCACTAACCATTTTTACTGCCTTAATTAAATTAGGAGGCATTTCTTAAAAATCTCTTGATGCAGTATCTGTAGAAGATATGTCCAGTTGCGACAGAATTACTGCATTTAAACATTCCTCTTAACTTTTTTAATCTCCTTTTCATTAAAAGAAGGGAGGTTTAGAAAATTTTCCATTTTCTTCCTTCTGACAATTTTCTAATTAAATTTTGAAAATTCTAATTTTTCAACTGTTGTACATTCAACCTAAAAAGATATAAAAAAAGAATCAAAGTTAATCAAATTAGTTATTTTCGCTTTTATTAAGTGTTTTTTTTATTTGTTAAACACTTTAATCACTGGTGTTGCATTGATGTAACAGTCAAATCTGTATGCTCAATAATGGGATAAAAATGCTCTTTACCACACTTCGGAACAATTCTTAAAAAAAATCTATTCGTTCCTCTTTCAATACCTCCTTTCACATGTCTCCCTCTTCCATATTTCATCTTTCCACACTTATTCTCATCAATCTCTACAATCATTTCTACGCCACCCAAACGCTCACTCTCTTCCATAATCACTGTGCGATACACTTCCCTGCAAAAAGAATACCAATCGTGGTATTACACACCACGTTCAAATCAGCCATGTAATATTTCTCCATATATTGTCTATACCACATACGTGTTACTTTCATTATTTAGCATAAACTATCCATCCTACTTATAGAAAACCACGTACCTTTCCTTACACACGGTTACTTCACGCTTATTAGCTCCTCCTTGCACACGACAATACCGTTCTCAACCATCACTCAAATTTTTATTCACTGTCAGCTGCATATCTCTTCCACACCTAGGACATTCATATCTGTTTGACATCAACAGGGGGATCCTGGCAGTTGTGGGAAGCCAACACACTGCTTTGGCCACTGCTTTTAAATTTTTTTAAAATTTAAAGTAGACACAAAAAAGTGAGAAAGTAAAAAAGATTTTTCTTTTATGCATTTGACCTTGATACAAAGATTCCAGAGCATTTTTTATTTCATCTGTATCTTAAAAAATGGCTGAATTATAGCACTTTCAATTTTTCTTATGGTTGACATTTTGAAATGATCTGATTTTCGTCATGTGATAACACGCTTATTTATAAACCGATTTGGCTGAAACTTGGTGCGTACCTAGTACAAACCGATCTCTGTTCTGAGTTCGTTGGCCAGTTCCATCCATCATCTTGTTACAAAATGGCGGAATTAAATTTTTTTTTTTTTTTAATTTCAATTTAAAAATTAGATGCAAAAAGTAAGAAATTGAAAAAGATTTTTCTTTTGTCTGACCTTGATAGAAAGATTCCAGAGCATTTTTTGTTTCATCTATATCTTGAAAAATGTCTGAGTTATAGCACTTTCAATTTCCAGTGTAGTTGATATTTTGAAACGGTCTGAAATTTGTCGCTTATTTATAAACTGCTTTGGATAAACTCCGTGTGTACCTAATACATACCAATGTATTGACAGAGTTCACTGGCCAACTTCATCCAAAACTTATTTCAAAATGGCAGCCATTTAAGTCCGTAAAAAATCTTTTAAATGCATAATGACATACAAACAAAAAATTGGAACTTAAAAAAAGGTTCTTTCTAATGTATTTATCTTAATGAATTCCAAAGTATTTTTTTGCTTTGTCTTTACCTTAAAAAACGCCTGAGATATATAGCAGTTTGAATTTCTAATGTGGGTGACATTTTTTTAAAAAAATCAATTTGCCCATGACAGCACTCGTATATATTAATCGATTACGATATGAATGTACATATGTACATGAAATACGATTTCAACCTATCTCATTGGTTTGTTTGATCAATCATGTTGCTTTAAAATGGCATGCACTTCATGATATCGTGGAATTTGGCGACCCTCTAAACCATTTAAAATAAAACCAGGTTGAATAAAAGATGACCAATTTCAAAAAATTCCTATTAATATTGAGCATTGACAAAAACTGTTATTCAATCTTATAAAATCGGGTTCGAGTAATTTGAGCTTCGTATGTTTGAATAATGTAACTTAATTTAAAATAAGTAAATAATTAAATAAATATATGAAAGCTACCTCTTCCTCCCGACATTGCCGGAAGGTCTTTTTTTAACTCGCAGAGACCAAAACTTCTGGGTAATCGAGACAATGCCATTGGAAGAAAGTTAAATGAATCGATTAGTGTGATGTTCTTGGATTTTAGATGTATTGACATCAACTTCCCCCTTCATGGAATCACTTCCAGTGTGGTGCCCTGTTTGAGCATCCACTCCATTACGAATTGTTCATCGAATCTAAAATTAGATAAAAGAATAAAATTAATATACTGTAAAATACATGCAAATAAGAAAAGGTAAAAACATACTAACCGTTTCATGTTTGCATGATCGCAGTAAAGCCCTTGTGCCAAGGAGTAAATAACCAACTGCAAAAATCGTTGCATGCGGTGTATCCTTTAAAAATTTCCTCCCTGCCATCAATATACTGTGCAACAGCGAAATATACTTCATGTGTGCCCGAAGATTGATCAGTCTCAAAATCGAAAAAAATCAACTTATCACACGGAGTCTTCGAGCTCACATGGCGCAGATAACACTGGTGCTCAGCACTCAGAACAAATTGGTGACAGGAGGGGCATTTTGATGTCCTGCAACGGTGGAATTCTCTGCCACAATCTCTTTTCTGAATAACTTTGCGTCATTTTCTGCACTGATAGATCTAAAATTTTAAAAGAAGTTATTACATGCTTAAACATTTAATGATGCTATTCTTAGTTAAATATAGAGAGATAGATATATAAAGACTGATGTCTATAAATTAATTTACTTGATCACATAATGAAATTTGGTGATTTCCACTCACAGCCTTGTGTGCTGATAGCAGTTACTCGATCGGCAGAGTCAATCGCAGTCATCACACCGTATAGGTTCACCCGGGTTGCAGTCTTTCTTCTTGCAAATATAGCATGCTTCAGCACACCGATGCTCGTATGCACGCTGGAAAGGAATGTTGCAATAAAAATTGCTTCCAAAAAACACTTTCAGTGACTTCACAACGTCAAAAAGGCACTAGTTTATATGTTTACCCTCAGGCATGTTTGATAAGGATCTCAGCCCCTTTGTATACAATCTACAAAAAAAAAAAAAAAAAAAAAAAAAAAAATCCCGAGCAATGTTGGAAATTTTTCTTTTCCCCGCACCTACAGGGTTTACTATCGTGGTGACATGGACAATGAACCCAGCATCCAATTGAATGATGTCCTTGAACTGTAAAACTTTCATCCCATCTGACATAACTTTTTCAACAGTGAGTTCTGATACAAACATCATATTAGTTGAACTAGGTTCATTCAGGGTGTAGACGACACCATAAAAAACACTTTGTTTATCACAAATTAATATTTATTAATTGGACATTACGTCCTGCACTCTCAGGTGCTGAACAAACTCTGATGATACAACCGACGGAAAGAAAAAAACAAAACAATTACTTGCGCGCCCACCTGGCACCGTTTTACACAGATGAGCGAATACACTCCCCACCTTGAAACCCAAAGGTTTCAATTAACTTACACTGTTAATGATATACAACATATTTTGTGAAAATCAAAATTATTGGGTATTCTTAATTATTTATTTAAAACTATATATTAGTTTTAAAACAATTAGAACCTATAAATAATTTATAAGTTATTATATTAAAAAGAATAATATTTATAACAATATTTAAAAAGAAAAAAAAAAAAGAAAGAATGGAATTAAAATTAAGCACCTCCTTTTGAGAATAAGTTTTTAAATATTTTGCCTGCAAAAGCATACATCAGCCTGAAAGTCGAACAAAAAATAAGGAAATGGCTTTTTATAGTAACGATGTAGGAATGACGTCATTTCTTTGGGGGTTCTTAGTTCTTGGAATCCTTCTTTCCTATAAATCACCTTGAGGCCTCCCACCAAATTTCCGTGCTCATCTTTTTTCCCATCGAACTTGATTGTACGAAAAAATCCCTCTATCAAAAAACAGGTGTGAGGGTACTTTACATCTGATGGGAGACGCCTTTTAAGGATGTTTGCTGTTACTGGTTGTGATTGACCTCGGGCAATTGGTTTGGGGAAAAATGTCATATTCTGATCTTCACTGTCTTCTATTACAGGACCAAGATTCCTCAAAAGTTGAATAGGTTTTCCACTGGATCTCTGATACTGTATTTCTTCATTTATGAGCCTAAGGTGATACATAAGCACTTTATTGCAAAGGTTACTTGGAACACAAATGCAGAGAAGACAGAAGCGTCCTTCTTACAGGCACCTGGCAATAAAAAATTTAGTCTCTAATAAGGGATATGGTCACCCCGGACTGCATTGAAGGATTTACATTGTCCAGGCTGAGGACAAGGTTGTCTAGGATCTATTGAGGCATTGAGCCTGCTTCCTGTTGTACCATCAATTTCAGCTCCGGAATCGTTGCCAGCACCAGGTCAAGTGCTGCGAAGCATATCCAAAGAAGGTCAAGCATGTGTTCTAAAGAATTCAAGCCTGAAGATGTTGTAGGCAATCCATGTGTTGAATATCTTCACTCCCCAAGAGTTCTTCGATAACCGCTGTACGATGATGGAGAGCATTGTTGTCCGTGAAGAGGAAGTCTGGACTCACAACACCTCCAAAAAGATGCACGTGAGGCAAGAGAATTTTGCCGCAATAGCCGGCACCATATTGAACGTCTTTGGAAGACGTGGAGGCTCGTACGACTACCAAGCTTACCAGCTCAAACAAGAATTCCAGCACCCCCAGAATGGTAACTTTCGATTATGTTGGTTTGGGAGTTAGGTTTTCCATGCTCTCTCTAGTTGTGTAAACGTCCAGAATTGCTCATCATACTTTTGTTTAAAATCATCAATCAAAGATATCAGACCATCTAAGTCTTTTTCTGTCTTTCAATTACGTGATATTTGTTTGCAATAGTTTTTTTATATTGCCTATTTGTCTCTAAACTTCCTTCTAATTTCTTTTTTAATTGAATATTCTTCATTGACAACAAGGCAGTGTCCTGGAAAAAATTTCTTTCAGGTACATTTGATCCAAAGGCCTGCTTCATTACTTGAACCAGTTGTAAATGAAAAATATTTCTGCATATATTTTGAAGTCTTGTTTTTATTAAGATTCTCTAATCTTTTTTATGTACACATATAGCCATAATCTTCTGTTTTTAATTCTCACATTCTAAAAAAAAGGTGATTGGTTAAATACGATTGTTAATAATATAAATAATAAAACTTCATTGGTGCGTTTTTTTTTTAGGGGGGAGGACTTTGATTTTTTTTCTTTTAAAATTGAACAATTTGAGCTTCATCAAGTAAAATTTGTTGCTAAATGATATAAGTTAAACATTTTATTTATATTCACAGGATAACAAGAAACATAATTCAGTTTATAAAATTCTATTTATTTACATATAAAGAATTGATATAGTAATTAGCTTCAGTATAGTCTTCCTTTCTTCTTGATTCTTTCATTTTTTTCAAACGAATAAAAAAATAAATAAAACTAAACATCACCTTAAATTTTTCATCCGTCGATAAGCATGGAGCGCTGCCAAAGCATTGCTCTCATTCTGATAAGAGTTTTATGATCAAAGCTCGTTTCTTCTTGTTCAGCGGCATGTTCACTGCGAACGAATGATTTCTTTGAACCATAAGTGCCGCTTTTATAGCAAAATGCTCTAACTACTCATTTACATATGGTTTTAGCACTATAGCGCCATCTGATAGCAAAATTTGAAACTTTTTTTTACGAAAACCTCGGCCGCATTATCTACATAACATATCTGAAGTTTCATTAGGATCCGCTCAGTAGAACCGAAGTTATGAGCCTCTGAGTACCGTCAGTTTAATTTTAACCACCCTGTACTTCCAACAAGGAATCCAGCTGTTCAAAGTTCAAAACACACTGTATAAAATGTATATATAAGATAACAAATGAATAACTGGGTTATAAAACCTAAGCCCTTTTAAATGAATATCTACTTAGTATTTAATTGTTAGTTTTTAGAAATGCATTATTAGATTTTCAAAAATAAATTTTCTAAAAATGTTAGTGTCAAACGGATTATCTAAATTAAGTTTTTATACTTTTTGATAAGCGTAATAGCATATGAAAACCCCACAACTCATATTATCTGTTAGTAGTGGAGTGTGACATAAAATTCAAATTTATGCTATTTGAATATAGCTACAAGCAAATACCCAGTGAGAATCAAGATTAAATGGAATTAATAAATATTCTTTTGACCCTATATTATCCAAGTATATTTTACTGAGATCGATGAATTGAAAGTGTAACAGGAGAATTAATAACCATGTAATTATCATGACATGTAAAATTTTATGCAAAAATATTTCTAATACAGTATCATATAGCCAATCCCATTTAAATATCTTTGAATATGATCTTAATAACTTTTCCTCTTCACTACTTATCATAGGATCTAGAGATTTTAACATATAATGGTGTTAGTACTATATAATTAATTTTAATGTAAGGTGATGTCATTGTTTCATATGTAAAATCTTTTAAATTTAGATCAAAAAATGTTTGTTTTCATTTATATAAAAGGAATTTTTATAATTTTATAATCATTTGTATAAAGGAAAAGTCACATTCATTAATGATACAATAATATACACAGTCCAGTCACATTAATGTGACCACCTATCAAAAGCCAGAATATCCACCTTTCGCAGAGCAGACTGCTGCGAGACGTGTAGGAAGAGAGTCGATAAGGTTCCTAAAGGTGTTCACTGGGATATTGAGCCATGTCGACTCTAATGCCGTGGCCAGCTGCGCTAGATTATGGGGTTGAGGATCCATGGCGCGAACAACCCGATCGAGATGGTCCCACATATTCTCGATTGGGTTTAAGTCAGGTGAGTTTGCTGGCCAAGGGAGGACGGTAAACTCATCCTGGTGCTCTTCGAACAATGCATGTGTAAAGGTGTTAGTTCATAGGCCCAGGTGATTTACCAAAAGAAGCACACACAAAAAAAAACTCCGAAAAGAGAGTTACATTTTAGGACGCATTTATTTTGCAAGCATTAACAGACAGTAGGTTCCCCATAAGGGGGGGAATTCTCAGAGCTCTAGTGAGCTACATCTTGTCTGTATGATGGCAATCAGTGGAGTGTCGATACAACGTCACCGCCCTTATCGCCAAAAGGCATCAGAAGTCTTTCATACAAAGAATTTTGGCGACATTTGATAAACCACACGTTCAGTATCAGTGACTACATTTGTGGTCTGGGAACCCACGGATTATTTTCACATCTGCGAATATTTTATAGGGTTACAGAAATATTTTAAGCTTGGGAAGTAGACAAGGGCAAAGCAGGCCGTTACTTAAATTGGAGTTTTGCTGACCACAATTATATTACCCAGATGCGCAATTGAACAGAAAGAAAGCACAGTCAGGATAAACAGAGATAAAAGTATTTCTAGTTTTAAGCATTTATTGTGAGAATGAAAACAGGGTGTGGAAGGCAGATGTTAATAAAATGTAACGGATAAAAGATTATGATGAACAAAGCCCAGAGCTTTCTTTATTTTATTAATAAGTGCGGTATCTATGGGCAGATGTTTTTCACAGACGCAACAGAAAATTTGTGAGAAAGGAAGTTTCATTATTATTTTATACAGAGAGCTCCAAAAGATGAAAAGTTTAACTTCTATTAGTGGGAGTATGAAAGTTAGAACTTAACTATTAACTGTAGGATTAATTTAACTAATGGGTTTATTAGTGAAAGGGCATCCAAAATAAAACTAAGAATTTATTAAAGGGAAATAATTATTGCATTTATGAAGGGGAAAAGATATGTAGCGATAATCTCCGCTACATAACTCACCCCAGCCACCACACAAAAAACTTAATACTTGTATTAAAGTTTTTTTTATACTATTATTGTCATAATTTTGAAGATACTGAAAGTGCCGTCTACCAAAATATATACAAAAACACATATCAAAAACATAGAAGTATATATATATAAGTACTACAAAAATGATTGAATATGCTATTTGCTTGCAGCATATGTAAATAAAAAAAACAATGGCCATATCTATCTTTATAATTATCATGACAGGGAGCTCCTTAATAGTTCAAAAAAATTGCCACAAAATATTTACTTAATATCGGATCCTTTATTTAAATTTCTTTGTTGTGGCGCTGGTACCAGCTGTATAATTTGTTATGTCATGAACAAAAAATTGAGAGAAGTATTTTATTTATTTATTTATTTGTGATCACCTGATAGCTTAGTATTTGATAACTTCTCTTTAAATTGATCTTTTTTGAGATCAAAATGGTATAATTGCAAGCAAAAATATATATTTATAAAACACAAAACAGAAATAGTATATATTTAAAATAAAATAAAAGAAAACTAACTAAGATAATATGTTCTAAAAATAATGTATGTTGTTAAAAATTGAAAATGAAAATTTGTGCATAAGGCACAGGACTACTAAAAAAGAGATGCCACTGGCATGCCCATAAAAAGGTTGTAGCCCTTAATCTTGTATAAAAAGTACAAGTATTATGGCTTCGGTTTAAGACATCGGCCCTAGGGAAAGAGGGAGTAGTGGACGAACCCATATTGCGTATAATATAAGTCTGCCCCGCTCCTCAGTAAAATCGCACTGATCTACGAAAGGAGCGCACTTGGAAGTCACATAAAAAATTTAACCTAAAAGCATTGGTAGGCCAATTCAAGGTGAAAATGAAATGTGTCGCAAGACAGGTGTGGCGTGAAACCTTAGGGCACAATTTTGAACGGTTCACGACTTTTGGGGGATAAATTAGAAAAATAAAATCAAAGTATAAGATGAAATGTAATCCATCTCATAAATTGAAACAGTTTGTCCGGGTAAAAGCAAAACAAAATAGTCAGGTTCAGGTGCTACTACAACTGGAATATTTCAAAAATAAGAATGATACAAGGTTTTTTTTTGTGTTTTTTTATTGTTTTGTTTTTTTGCATGGTACTATTCGACTGTCCAAAATAATTTGTAATTATTGTTGAACTACAATGTTGAGATAAAATGCATGTAATGAAAATTAATTATTAGTGAAGTGACCTTCTTTTTATGTACTGCCACTACACAAAAAGAGGTAAGTGTAACAAGGGAATTTACATGTCGTGTGAAAAAAAATCAAATAACCTGCAATGTAAATGTGACAAACAAAAATGAACTAAGTGTCGTTTGAATCACTGTAATATGTAAAGGGAATAAATAAAACTTTGAACAATTGAGATGAAATGGTTAAGTGTGAGCATGACAAACTGTAAAAAAAAATGTCAATTGGTTTTTTGTGTTAGAATGAGCCTTTTAACAAAAACAAAAAAAAAAAAAAAAAAAAGAACCGAAGAGAATTTAACGGTAAGTGTGTTAAATGAAAAAAAATATTTAAGATATTTGTGTGAATGAGGGTTTTCAAATACCTAAATACAAAGTAATTTTTATATTTAATGAGGGAAGGATTCATATCACATGACAAAAGTGTAAAAATGTAAACACATGACATGACTGTGTTGTGTGTTATCATGAACGAGCTTGGAGAAAATAAGTGAAATTGATGTACAATCCTCAACCTGAGAAATAAGAGAAAAATGTAAGAACCACATGACCTAGTGTATTGCACATGACTGAGTGTATATAGAAAAACAAAAACAATGTGATAGTGTAAGAAATCGCATGACCTTGTGCAAAAACACATGAAAAAATTGTGTGTAAAAGAAATCACATGACCGGGTATCTAATATACCTTGACCTAGAGAAAAACACATGACCTTGTGTAAAAACACATGAAAGAAAAAAAGTGTGTAAAAGAAATCACATGACCTGGTATCTAATATACCTTGACCTAGAGAAAAGCACATGACCTTGTGTAAAACCACATGAAAAAAAAGTGTGTAAAAGAAATCGCATGACCTGGTATCTGATATACCATGACCTAGAGAAAAACACATGACATTGTGTAAAAAAACACATGAAAGAAAAAAAATGTGTGTAAAAGAAATCACATGACCTGGTATCTAATATACCATGACCTAGAGAAAAACACATGACCATAAGTTGAAAGAAAAAAAATATATAACTCAAAGTTGAGGAAAGTAAAAATGTAATTGTACTGTCAAAAATCCTTTTAAAGTTAAAATTTGATTGAGAACCCCCCAAAAAAATATCTACACCATGAAAAATGTATTAAATGTGGAAAATGTAGCCTGTATAACAACAGAGTTGAAATATTGTTACAGTTAACTGCATTCCTGTTACTGCAAAAACAAAACCTTAAAGAGGAAAGAAAAGTGTGCATGATTGTGTAAATATGTTTAAAACGATTGTGTACACCAACGCGAAACAACCAAAACAAAGTGAAAAACAAAATTGACGACCCGCATCAAAATTTTCACTCTTACTTGCCTTCTTTCTATTACTCAACCATCTACGCGCTTGATAGCCGAATAAAGAAAAATACAATACTTTTGTACACAAGATTAATGTGTAGACAATTCGTTAAAATTTAAAGTGTAACAGGAAATGTGAGGGAACAAAATACTAAATGTTTTATAAAAAATGAAAAACAAATCTGTCAAAATGTATAAAGAATGCATAAAAAGCGTAGTGAATTTATTCTGTAGTATGTAATGTGTGACCAGGAAAATTAAAGAAAAAAAAACATTTCTCATTTGAAATAGACTCAGTTGTATGAAGCGATTGTCTTTGTATGTTTATATATCTCTTGACAGCTGGGCAGTTATGAGAAAAAGCTGTATGTTGAATGTCAAAATGGGTATTACTTGATTCATTGCACCTCATGCAATTAATGCATTTTGGTGTGTTTACACACTTAGAATCTTTATGTGACATAGCACAGACAGGGCATATTATGTCATTAGGGCAGAATTTACTTAAATGAAATAGACTTTGACATGTAAAACATCTTTTTATATCTATGTACCTTTTAAGAGTAAACTTTGTGGACTGAATACTGATATGTTTATGTACAAGCAAAATTTCAGCAAAGTGGGATGGCATTAGAAAAATCCAGTTAAATAAATTGCAATGCTTTATTTTTATTTTGCTTTGAAATTGAATGGGAGGCGAAGAATTATCAGTTAGATTTGAAATAGCCAAAATAATGTCAGGTATGCTAAAATTTTCAGGCAAACGCATGATTACAACAAGGATAAAATTGGTACTATCTTTCTTAGGGGTACTGAAAATACTGGGATGAAAATTGTTACTGTCACATAACTCATTAACCTGTTGATTACTAGAGAAAGAGGGATTTGTATTGCAACCTTCATGTATTGTAGTGTGTGGAGATTTGATAATGAGGTTGTTATCTGTCTGTGTGGACATATTCTGAACAGATTTTAAACAAGCAGTATTAACCGAAGGAGTGATATCTTTTTGAGTATTTGATATGTGAGGTTTAGTTTTACTTTCTAGTTCCTGAGACAAGTCACGTACACGTTCCAAAAGTTTGTTATTTACCAAAAATAAATTTTCTTTTTCGTGTTTTACCTTAGCATATTCATCTTTGAGTACTTGAAAGGTCTCTTTCAAAATGTTTAGATCCCATTGAATTGTGAATTTGAGTTCTGCAAAATTAGAGTAAAGTATATCAGTGTTGCTTTGATGTTTTATTTGGTTTTGAAACGCTGTGGCTTCAGCGATAATTGTGTCTGAAAACTTTGTTAAATTTTCCTCATAAAATTCAAGTAAAGGGGATATTGAAACCTGTGATTGTCCAAAAGCGGACCCAAATTTATTATCTCTCTCTGACACTGTTTGGGAAGTAGCTGAAGCTTGTTTTAGCTCAATATCAGCCATAGATGTTCACCAAAAGAAAATGCACTAATATAAATCAAAAGAAAGATTTATAAATAAACTAGGTGCACCAAAACAAATCAGACTGTTAACCGACAGTATTAAAATTAATAATTTGGGGGAAATAACCTAAAAAAAATGCAAGTCCAAACCAACAATTAAATTTTGCATTAGTCAGAGAGCAAACGCTGCCAAATTACGAGATAATCTAGACACATTTAATGAGGGGGGGGGGGGTATACAATCTGTGAGCACAGAAAGAAAACAACAAAAATGCAGACACTAAATAATACCTCTTTTTTTTAAAAAAAAAAATGCAAACACAATTTTTTTTTTTTTACATGACAACCGAAAGTAAAAAAAAATAAAAAAAAGCTTGTTTAACAAGGTACTGGCATAGTTAATGGCAAAAAAATTTAGTAAAAACGATAATAGGTCTCTCAAACTGCAATTAAGGACAAGTAATGTCAGCGAAAAATTAATGCGCGAACACATAAAATAATAAAAAATGTAATATTTAATTATGCAACACATAAATACTAAAACAACATGCATTGAAAATAATAATACTTTTGAAAAGTGAGCATGAAAAGAGAAGAATGCTTTCAAAAGTGCAAGTTAAATACTAAAATTTAAAATGTATATTGTTTACGTTAATACACATAAAATTTCAAAAATGCACTATATTTAAATTAAAAAATCTTCTCTGTTCAAGCTGATAAAAAGAACACAAACTATTTTCATTATGAATTATCTGTAAGCACTAAGAAAATATGTTTCTATGTTATGTTGAGTAATTATTATTATCTATTTTTTTTTAAATAGAAACTTCTAGTACTGAAACATGTTTCTGTCACTTTTTTTTTTTTGTGTTTAGCTCACGTCGCTTTTTTTTGCTAGAATTGCTATGCATTTACAACATATGTAAGACTGGGTGCGACGACCCATTTTACTAGCAAACCTTAGCATTACTAGACTGCCGTTGTAGATCTAACTATGCAAATCAGTAATTTTGAAGCAGTGGCTGAACCTTCAGAGAACGAGAGCAGCACAAACACACACTAAATGTACTGAAAGTACTTTATCACTGTAATTTTGTTGTTGACAACGATTTAAGCTAAAAAAAAAAAGGTGCGTACAGGTTCGACGACCCGTAACGCATAAATTTTCTGTCTTTTTTTTTTATAATGATAAGCTGTATGGAAAATCATAGACATTTTGTGCTACACAAACTTTTCTTATGGTGCGCTGACATAACTAATCACTCATCGACACATAACACAAACATCAGCTGGCTTTGCGAGGGAAATCGCATTTTTTTTTCACAAACTTTTTTTTTTATTCATTTTAGCATTCTCGAATGTTGACACACTGTTGTCACATATCTATAATGTGAGGGCTCACACAAATCTGTTGCACGTTTCACTGGAACGTAGATGCTGAAACACACCACCACTAATTACTCTTTTGTGATTCACCATCACAACACTGCAAAAAAAAACTTAGCCATATTACAACGCAGGGTAACATGAAACAGAATGCTGCAGTCCGGAGCCGACAACACTTGACCCATATTCTGGCGAAACAACCAGCTGATAAATTGTGACCTTCATTCCTTCATAGATATTGCAGAACCACAGGGAGAAAAAGAGAGGAAGCATTTCTTCTGAGTGCGGAAAGTCGCAAGTTTCGGTTTGGGTGTAGGAGAATACGTCACACTATGAAGTACAGACAGCCTTGGAAATTCGGGGAATGTTGCTTTAACAGTGCATCGATGTTTGATAGAGTCTTTTCTGTCGAAGATTTTAAGTTTGATTTTTTTAAAGTCTCTATGTGTGTGCGTTTTTTTTTTTTTGACCGGAGAAAAAAAAGGCCAGATGCACCAGATATTACATGTAAAGGTGTTAGTTCATAGGCCCAGGTGATTTACCAAAAGAAGCACACACAAAAAAAACTCCGAAAAGAGAGTTACATTTTAGGACGCATTTATTTTGCAAGCATTAACAGACAGTAGGTTCCCCATAAGGGGGGGAATTCTCAGAGCTCTAGTGAGCTACATCTTGTCTGTATGATGGCAATCAGTGGAGTGTCGATACAACGTCACCGCCCTTATCGCCAAAAGGCATCAGAAGTCTTTCATACAAAGAATTTTGGCGACATTTGATAAACCACACGTTCAGTATCAGTGACTACATTTGCGGTCTGGGAACCCACGGATTATTTTCACATCTGCGAATATTTTATAGGGTTACAGAAATATTTTAAGCTTGGGAAGTAGACAAGGGCAAAGCAGGCCGTTACTTAAATTGGAGTTTTGCTGACCACAATTATATTACCCAGATGCGCAATTGAACAGAAAGAAAGCACAGTCAGGATAAACAGAGATAAAAGTATTTCTAGTTTTAAGCATTAATTGTGAGAATGAAAACAGGGTGTGGAAGGCAGATGTTAATAAAATGTAACGGATAAAAGATTATGATGAACAAAGCCCAGAGCTTTCTTTATTTTATTAATAAGTGCGGTATCTATGGGCAGATGTTTTTCACAGACGCAACAGAAAATTTGTGAGAAAGGAAGTTTCATTATTATTTTATACAGAGAGCTCCAAAAGATGAAAAGTTTAACTTCTATTAGTGGGAGTATGAAAGTTAGAACTTAACTATTAACTGTAGGATTAATTTAACTAATGGGTTTATTAGTGAAAGGGCATCCAAAATAAAACTAAGAATTTATTAAAGGGAAATAATTATTGCATTTATGAAGGGGAAAAGATATGTAGCGATAATCTCCGCTACAGCACGTACACTGGCAGCTGTATGGCACTTCGCATTGTCCTGTTGGTAGATGCCATCATCCTGAGGAAAAACAATGTGCATGTAGGGGTGAACATGGTCCGCAAGGACAGATCCGTACTTGTATTGATCCATCGTGCCTTCCACAATGATGAGTGAACCCAGAGTATGCCAGAAAAACATTCCTCGGACCATAATGCTCCCGCCTCCAGCTTGGACCGTTCCGGCAATAGTTGCAGAATGTTTGCTTTCAGAGGTTGCTTTATACGCCAACGTCCATCTATCCGATGGAGCATAAAGCGCGATTCATCGGAAAACGCTACCTGTCGCCACTCAGTGGATGTCCAGCTGCGGTACTGGCGTGCAGATTCCAGCCTTCGTCGTCGGTGAACAGCAGTCAGCATAGGTGCACGAACCGCGTTTGCTTCGGAGACCCAGATGCAGCAACGTTCGCTGAATAGTAGTTTGGGAGAACTCTTTTGGTAGCCCCTTGGTTCATTTGGGTGGTCAGTTGCTCAACAGTAGCCCATCTATCTGCCTGAACGCATCTCTGCAACCGTCGTTCACCTCTGTCATCTATGGCCCGTGGTGCACCACATTTGCCACGTCGCTGATTTTGGACAGTCCCATTTTGCCATGAACGGTGCACTTTTACCACAACGGCACGCGAACAGTTCACAAACTCAGCCGTTTCGGAAATGCTTCCACCCTTGGTTCGAAAGCCAATGATCATGCCCTTTTGGAAGTCGGATAAATCGCTTCGTTTCTGCATTACGCCAACGATTGAAATGTTTTCCGAAGCCCTCACACACCCTTTATATACCCTCAACTGCACTGTGCTGCCACCTGCCTCCTGTGATTGGTTATTTAACGTCGACGTAGAAAGTACGTGGTGGTCACATTAATGTGACTGGACTGTGTATATGTTTTTGAAAAAGTATAGTATTGAATGGTTGAATCATACTACATTTAGTTACTATCTGGTGAGCATAAAAGCATATGAAAACATCGCAATTACTATTATTTATCTGTAATATATGAGGAGGATATTCAGGCTGCCAAGAATCTCTCTTTTGTAAGATTGTATTAAGTACATCTGTCCAGTTTTTAAAATTATTTGTGACATCATAAGGAGATGAATCATACACAGATAATTTTTGTTTCTTTAGGTTGGCTACACAAAGAATCCAATGAGATTGAATACAAAGAGGGATAAATAAATAATCTACTGAAGAAATAGGGCAGGGACGATTAAATTTAAAATGCCATTGTATATACAGTATAAAACTGCAGAGTTTACAAATTCTATGCCTTTTCTTTTATTCAAGAGTTTATAAAAATAACAATCTATTATTGAATCGTAGAACGAACCTTTTTGAAAATCATGAGACGGCAACTTGATTGTTGTTTCTTCGTGAGAAGAAATAAAAAGGTCGAAAGATTTTAGAGTTGCTGTGTCTATTTTATGATGATCAACAATAGGCTTTGAAAAATCATTAATGTTATTTAGTGGAAAAGTGAATGAGTTAACAGAGATAATATGATCGTACTCTATGACCTTATGTTTTGGATTATCCAATTTTTGGTGTTTGAAAGGAGGTTCATCTACATTATCATTAATCCAACTAGAATTTGTATTCTCATCTCCTAAATCAATTGCCTTACTTTTTTGCTAGTTTAAAGAAATCTAAGTTGGAGAATTATTTTTTGATTAGGGGCTACATTTATGTTTAGTTAGAATTTGTTCATTATTACCACTCCGAATAATCCCTCTACATTCTGAAACAAGCAAACTTAAAATTGTTTCTATATTTCCAATCAAGATTTCTTGAACAGTAGGGTGTTTTATCAAAGTTACCAATTTTTTGCAAGACTGTTTCTGTTTTTCAATTCTATGTGTTTTGATAATTATCAAAGGTTTTGACTGTGCTTCAAAATCTAAATCTTTATTAATATCAATTTTATCTTCAATACTATATTTATATTACAATAAGAATGAATCTTATGGATGTGTTTCCAAAGAACCTTAGAATCTGGGCAGTTACAAGTGTAAAGATGGTTACATAAAGAGTTGCAAGACATTTCTGTGCATCTGTAAGAACACAAATCAAAACAGCACATATCGCTTACTTTTTTTACTATGTAAAGTTGCCTCTTCAGACTTAGATGCTATAAACCAAGAGCTATCGGATAATTTTGATATACAGGTATCAGGAATTTGCAATCCTCTTTTATGACGATTTTTACAAAAAGAAATATTTTTCGAAGGATAATCCATTAACAGTTTGTATTTATGATTTAAATAAGTGTTACGTTCAATATTTAACAAAGTAAGTAAGTACAAGTTTCTCAGTTAACTTATTATGAAATGTGTCACATTACATATTTGTATCAGTAAAAGCATGAGGGAAATTTCTATAAGTCCAAAGTTCAATTCTATTACAATAATAACATTGAAAGTAATCAATAAATGCTGGACTTACTGCTGAATAATCCTCAATAAATTTATTGAGAAGAGAATTAAATTTAGGCTGAGACTTTTCTTTAAGTAATTCAATCAATTTTAAAATCATTTCATTTTCTAATGCTTTCATCCTTACTTTGCTATGCAGTTGTCAACTCCATGTTTGTCGAACATACCACAAACATAATAAAGTCTTTATACCAGAACCAAAAACTTTTTCGAAAGACTGATAAAAAACATTATCATCAGTCATTAAACAATTAATATCAAGATCAGGAATTCTACATTGTATAGCTTTTAGCAAACAAACTGTATCAATATCGCAACATTTTGTAATGAAATGAGCTACAGGATACCCACACCCGAACTCGTCTGGAACTATTAAGTTAATAAGATGGAAACCATACTGATTTGTTTTATGAGTTGAATCAATACAAAGGATGTCTTGACAGCCCTTTTTCATCATATTCTTTTGTTCTAATCTTTGGATTCCTAAAGCAAACAAGGTATTACTGTTTGGCAAAACATCGAGATCAGAAGGGCCACAAATTGTTGTCATACCTTGAGGTTTATAAATCAAAATGGGATCATATTTTTCTCTTTTTAAAGTGTCGACTAGAGACAAAACAGGGATTGCATCACTTGCAGGATGCAATGCTTCAGATATATACCTTTATTAGGCAGTAATGGTTTATTAAAATAAAAAGTTTTTTAAAGTGGAAACTAGCTCTATTATCTCGCATTCCAGCACTATCTTGTAAAATCTCTTTAATTTTAGGAATTGGGACAGACAATCTTAAATGTGCTCTAAGCAAATTTCTTGCACTTAATTTTAAAGGGTGATGTTTGCAGTTTTGAAATTTAAGAAGATGATTATGGTTGGAAAAATATATAACATTTACAATTCTGTGTCTCTAAAACAAATATATTAATGGGACAATTTATATTTTTGGGAATAATTCCTTTTTTATTTTTTTTTTGCTAGTAGCTGGAGAGAATTTAGAATGATGCCTTACCAAACTGACAGCTGTAATAACAAAATTTACTAGATGTTCTATACCTTGTACCTGTATATTAAAAAAAAAAAAAAAAAAAAAAAAAAAAAAAAAAAAAACTAAGTTGAAGCTTTAAATTTTAAACAAATTTGAAAAAGGTCAATGTTATGATTAATGGTTAGGTATTTATGGTAATCATAATTAAAGGTTATGATTAATTAATAATTGTTTAATTAAGGATGAAAATCTGGTGAATGAAGAAGAGCAATCTAAAGTACAATCGAATTGAGGATATTTCAATTTAGAACAATTAATGTTTTAAAAAATATTGTTTATGATAGTACGATAAATTACATTTTTGACACGTTCTTGCGGTTGATTTTACTAAAATATTTGAACAAGTTTTTGTATGATAAGAAAATGTCTCTTTTGAATTAAATATTTTGCCACATGGATCACATTTGTGGGAATATAATTGTTCAGTACATGCTTTCTGCACTATTTCTACTTTTTATTTCTAAGTGACTTACATTTACTTTTATGATTATAAAATGAACCTTTCGATTGATATACCCTAAGGCAAATATCACACCGAAATGATACATCAGAACTACATTCTTGCTGGCTAAAAGTTCGTCTGGTTTGGTAGGATTTGCGACATACATTTTTTGAAGTACGAAATTTTCACTCTATTCTTACCCTTTTCAGCTTCACCATTAACTATAAAACAATCTGTTCTGCTAGAATATAAAACATAATTAGATGAATTATTAGACATTGAGCATGCAATAACAAAAGGTAAATGCAAATGAGAAGAATTAGAATCGCTTTTAATCGGGTTTTTATTCTCACTACTAACAGATTTAATTGGAGATCTAACAGAATTGTAATCTACATCATGAACATTAGAATCGGACCCTTCAATATTATTGTAAGCAATACTTACCAAGGAAAAATTAGCAATTGCCACAGCAGAAGAAGCAATAAGGACAGGAGTGTAAACAGTTAAGGTAAAGGAGTTGTTACAGTGAAAGAAGGAAGAGAAGAAGGAGCAGCAACAGTGAAATGAGAAGTTGTGACAATGAAAGGAAAGAGAGGATTTGCGACAGTCAAAGGAAAGGGAGGATTTGCGACAGTGAAAGGAGGGGGAGGATTTGCGACAGTCAAAGGAAAGGGAGAATTTGCAACAGTGAAAGGTGGGGGAGGATTTGTGATAC
The DNA here is from genome assembly GCA_964019185.1 of Maratus speculifer. Classification (NCBI taxonomy): domain Eukaryota; kingdom Metazoa; phylum Arthropoda; class Arachnida; order Araneae; family Salticidae; genus Maratus; species Maratus speculifer. Next base: position 20,865 of record CAXHSM010000740.1, read on the forward strand.
TGAAGGAGGAGGCAGAGTTGTGACAGTGAAAGGAGGAGGAGTTTTGGCAGTGAAAGGAGGAAGAGTTTTGGCAGTGAAAGGAGGAAGAGGAGTTGCAATAGTGAGAGAGAGAGGACATACAGTACTGCCAACAGAACCTACAGAATCAGACAACCAGGGATTTAGGCATAGGAACACTACAATTTTTGATGATACCTTAAACACTTGAAATGTAAAAAAAAAAAAAAGGCCACCGTCCCTTTCCAGTCGATTCCACACCATCATGAAATGATCTCTGGTATCTAAAACCATAAAAATCCCCACCCTTTAACCACTTGTGCATAACATCTTGCTTACAGTTGTCTGCTAACACAAGATCAGCTCCAACACCATGGCATAAGTTAATGACCTGGTCACATGCGTGGATAGGTTCATCATCCTTATGCAAGGTAAGGCCTGATGTCCCTCTTGGATAGTAGATAATCATTAGGTTTAGCTAGCTGCAAATCCCTAACAACCCCTGAACACAGATTATCTACTTCTGAGAAGGCCCCACACGGCTTAATTAACCTTTTCCCATAGCTATAACTTCTGGCAAAAAGCTATTCATAACGGCGAGTGCAGTTTTTAAAACTACCCACCCCTGAGCCTTTAATAACAAGCTTTCTAATAAAGTTATTCACTGCTGCCTTCTCAAGCATCCCCCCCTCCTCTTTACTAATTTTTTTTGTATTATCAGAAGAGATGGTTAGCACCCTCCCCCATTCTTTCTTTTGATTAGCCTGCAATTATTTATGGAACTATTGTAAAGGGCTGAATAACATGTCGGATAGTTTAAAGTTAATCTTACTTTTCTCACAACAAACCCAGCAATATGTTCAACAACATTATTAACATAACAGCTAAATGTCTTAAAATTAACATTGTTGTTTGTGTATGCGTGATCACAGTAAACTGACTCAATCTTATCTAATTCTTCAGTCGGATTCGCAATCCCTTTCATTAATAATTTCAAATGAATACATTTTTTGATGAAGCAACATTCAAAATGCTAGTGTTATCTAGCATTAAGCAATTTGCATTGCCTGCAGTCATAATTTCATGATGTGCAATTAATTGAACATAAGCAGCTTTAAACTGCTTTGCATTCGGATTGTTATTAAATCCACCCTTTGATCCAATAGCACTGAAGAATGTCTCAAGATAGTCTTGAGAAATTTTATAAGTTAATAAAAACTTACTGATATTGTTATTGTTTTCACACAAGTTGTAAAAAAAAATCCTGAAACTTTGGATGCATACAATTAATCCCAAGAATCCAGTTTTTTTACTGCTTGGTAAAATAGGAATTCACTTTGTGGCAGTTCTAAGACCTCTTATGTAATCCTTGTCAAAATCAAAAAACTCCATCAAAATGTCTTTATTTTTAGGCTTAATAAGGGATTTGAAACCTTTACTCATAAGATTTCGACTGTTTAAAATGTCGAATAAGTCATTCATTATCTGTAAGAAATTTGCAGTTCCTTTGCTATCTTCAAATTCAGACATATCCTTACCATAATTTACATCATATTTCAGATACAATAAAACATCTGCTGTACGCCTACTAAGTGTTTGTTCAGCAAGCGTCACCTTCATTTTTTTTTCTGTACCACTGGATATGATGAGTACCTATTTTACAATTAAAAAGTTTTTCATCCTTTTGTATTTTATCCAACTCTGTTATGCCTTCCATCACTGTCTACCAATAGAGCCTGTTGATGCTAGAGTATTTCTCACTAATTTCAGCATATGTCAGGCATCTAAAATAACGCAAACAGGCTTATAAGTTATTGGGTGCTCAAAAGAGTGAACTAAATTATCAATATTTATGTTTGCCCCTAAATTGTTCATAGAATAAGGTATATAGTTATATTATTTATCAAGAATATGTAGCAATAAATATCGTTAAATGATAAATATTTACAGTTTTTATAGGAAACATACTTATCAGACTAATAATATTAGAAGTCGAAATGAAATGAAAATTTTAACAATTATTTTTTAGAAAATAAAAAACAAAAATTTGACTAATTAAAAAAAAAAAAAAAAGTAATATGGTAATTGATGTGAACAATTAATAGATTAATATTCAAAAATAAAGAATAAAGGCAGGTATGATATTTGATTTTTTTTTTTTTTTTTAAAGGTAGTAAAATTAAGAATAAGGTCATATAAATACATATCATTATTTGGAAATTGTAATATTAAATAGTGTTTTAAAGTAAATTAAGTAACAAGTATAAATAGCCATAAAGATCTTTAAATGATTAATATTTACACTTTTTAGTTAACATACTCATCAGATAAATGATATTAGGAATCCAAACGAAATGAAAATTTTATCAGTTATCTTTTAGAAAAGATAAAAATCAAAAATTAAACTAATTTTGAAAAACATATTAAATAATGTAGTAATTACAGTTGGTATAAAAAGTATTTGTACACTTCATTTTTTTAAATTATAATGAAATAAAACAAAAGATTTAAGCTAAAAATACAGTAATACATTAATTTAATGCATTATAATATTATAAAAGCAAAAACAAAATTAAACGAATCGATTTTTTACATTATAATAAACAAATATACAAAAATATAATGCAAAAAAAGTATTTGTACACTATATTAATGTAATATAATTAATGAAAATTTAATAAAATGATACAAATTAATATCTCGTGCGAATTCATTTAGCGTTTATGACTACTTCTAGATGGTGTGACATAGATTCCACCAACTTTTTTGTAGCGGTCTGGTTAATGTTATTCCATGACACTATAAGAGCTTCTTTAAAACTTTTTTTTAGTAATACATATTTTTTTTCGGATTTTTGTATCCAATAGCATCTGCAAATTTTCTATTGGATTCAAGTCTAGAGATTTTAGAGGAGTTATCAGTCGTCTTAGAGTATTGTCGTAAGCATGTGCTGGTGATCACAGCAGAATGCTTTGGTCGTTATCTTGCAGAAAGTAAAAAGCTTCCTCTATGCATAATTTCTTGGCACAGTTTAATAAATTATGGCGCAACACATCAATGTATGTTAAACCTGTCCTTCCATTGTCAATAAATTTTAAATGTCCTGCTCCATTAGAAGCTATACACCCCAAAAGTATAATATTCCCCCCAACATGCTTGATAGTTTGAGGTATACGTTTTGGATCTAGAACAGTTTTATTTTTACGCCAATTTTTTCGAATGCTTGATGGTAAGAAAATTCCGAATTTTTCCTCATCAGAAAAAATTACTGTTTTCCAAAAATCCAATGATTTACTTCTGTATGCGAAAGCGAATACTATGCGTTTTCGCCTATTTGTTTCGTTGATGAATGGATTTTCCCTTGAGGTTCTTCCTTTTAAATCTGCATTGAGAAGAATATTTTTTATTGTTTGAGGTATTACTCTGATGCGAGAAGATGTCGCAAGGTCTCCAGCAAATTTTTGAACCGAACGCACAGGAATTTTTAAAGCTTTTTTAACAACACTCTCTTTTTCCCTCATTGTTAGTTTGCTAAGAAGTCCTGGTTTTCATTGAATTTCGATTCTTTTAATTTATTCATAGTTTCTCACTATACATCCAATAGTTGTAAATGGTAATTTAATAGCTTTTACAAATTCTTGTTGCGTATTTAAATTTTTATTATGCTCAATTATAGGATTTCATATATCTAGAGGTGCCTCTCTAGTATTAGGTTCTATATTCAATTACTTCAAGAGCAAATTAAATTAAATGTCAGACAAATATAATATGAACTTAAAAATTATTAACAGCTTCTGTAAAAGTAGTCCTTTGAACCATAAACACTATAAAACACAGTACATATCAGGATGGAGAAATGTACAAATACTTTTTTTGCAAGAAATTTTTAAACTTTTCCCATTAGAAAATTATTTTACATCTTTATTGAAATTTTCTGTTGTGTAATTTAAAACGCACGGTAAACAGACTGTATTAAAACTATTTTTGACAAAATATCTGTTTTTATTTAGTAAAAAATTAAAAATTTTAGAGTGTACAAATACTTTTTTTGCCAACTGTATATAATTAATTTATTTTTCTTGAAATTATAAAATTCAACTTTTTTATATTTCTTTTTTAAAATATAATCCATTTGAGGGGCAATTTGCATTTGAAAAACAGTATTTTATTGACTTTTTCTGAGGATCTATAATAATTTAATTGGAGAGTTTAATGTAACAGCATTTAAAAAAAAATGCAGCAGTACAACAAATAAAACAGTAACTGGTATAGAGAAATTGAGAGATTTGGAGGAGCTCGCCAAATCGCGCCAAACCACTTTAAGACAAAAATGGATATATCTTACATAATTCCAAAAAGTTTGAAATAAATAATCTAAAATACATTAAACAGGGAAAGGTTAAACATATGAGCATCCAAATAAACTAAAACAAATCTTTATGAAGGCTCAAAATGAAAAAAAACTGTACATAATACGCATGCATACATGAAAGCTTTTACTTTTGTGCATTAAAACATTAATTAATTTAATATTATGTCAAAATATGAATAATATTTAAAGGTATATATGTACTTGTGAAATGTTATCAGTCCTCCTTTGACAAATTTTTCTTTGCATCCAAATGCAGTACAATATTTCACCATTTTTATCACACTAGTATGAGTATCTCCATACAAACACATGTAAAAAAGCTCCCTAGCAGGAAGGAGCGTCCACCAGTCACGTGGTTTCAATGATAGTCAAGTTTCCTTGGGGGGGGGGGGGGTGTCTCACTCTAGTAGTATATATGCTCTAGGGGCTATTTACATTCATTGCTGTTATCTGGTATATTTTTTAAACTAATGAAATAAACTTTCAGGAGTAATAATGTAAAATGTAAGCAAACATTTTTGTACTAGAAACAAGGATCTGAGTTAACTTTTACTTTTCACAATATGTTAAACATTAAACTAATAAATTTATTTGCAATGGACTTATTACTATTAGTTTTATGTAAAATATGACAATAATTCACAGTATAAAGGATATTGAAAAAAATCAATATTTAATAATTAAAAATGTATTATGTTATGTAGGAATTGAAGCAGTTGAAAAAAAAAAATTCTGAAATATCTTTATTTACATTACAATTTTAGATCTAAGTTTAGATCCTGGAGATTTTTGATATTTCAAGAATCTTTTCTTGAACCTCAATTTGGTTTTTTAGAAGTTAACATGCAATTCCTGCTCAAGAGAGTCGCACTCATCACGTTTTCGTTTCAGTTCCATTTGCTGGTTAGATTCATCTAAATTTCTTTGGCTGCTCTGGAAGAGTCTGTTTCTACAGTCTTTTTTTAGGCTGTCCTCTTCTAAACATATTTAAAGCTTCTTGTGCAGTCACTTTAGGTGTACTACTCAATCTAGATGCTCCTTGAAAACTGGTATTTCTAGTGGATCAGGTTCAGAGGCCATCTCTTCAGTGTGGCTTCCTGACAATCTTGTCTGACTTGCTCTTAGTTCATCTTGACTTGTAGGTACAGCCTGACTACTTCCCGGAAATCCAGCTTGACTTTCTGCAGACCATCTTGAGAAATGAAACTATCCACAAATGATATTTCCTAAGAAAAAAAATATATATAATGTAATATATGTAAATTATACTTTTAGAACTCACTACTTAACAACATAACAAAGTTTATTGCAATTCTTGTTTATAATTCTATTTACAGTATTTCAGAGTGGAAAAAGGGGAGCTTTTGCTATTATAGTCATGTCCGGGACGCGTTTCGCCGTCTGCCCCACTCTCCGGCCAGAACGAATCTGAACCTCTTCTAGCTAACTACTTCTAGGAGATTTTTGATTGTGTTTGCATGTTTCTCACAGTAACAGTGTCATGTCAGCGATTATTACAAGTGCCAGGCTTCTGTTGTTCTGTATCCCGTGAGAAGAGAGATGATCTCATCCTCTGCTGGCACTTACACGTGAGAACTGTGCATTACCCATATAATATCCCGGGAGGACGTGTGCAGGGTCTAAAAGACCCGGAATGCATATGGTTTTTACAATCTTCAACTTATTTTATGTCAAAATTGTCTCCGTCTAAATAAAGTGACTGTTGTAATTTGATTTTATTGGTGACAAAGTCAAAACCATTCATACCCTGGGTAAGCGCACGTTCTCCCGGGATATAAATATAAAAGCCAAAAATAAAATATCATTCATCTATTTCTGTAGCATTCATCTAATAAATCTCTACGTAACAGTTTCAATTACAAATCAAAATTGACTTGTAATATGCATACATCATTTTTCTTAAAATTAATGAAATGGGCTATAACAGTCTTGCCACTTAGCATCCCCCCCCCCCTTTCCCTCTAGCCTAGCAATTTAAATTATGTTTTTTTTTACTTAAATTTATTTATTTCAATAAAATTAATTTGAAACATGCAGCGCTCAGTAATAAAATAAATCTAAATTACCCTTAAAATTTTATATTTCAAGCATTTTAAGTTTAAAATATTTCATTTTGTATTAAATAAAATTCTTGTGTTATTTAATACTATTTAGTGAAAATCAATAATCAACCATTAAAATTTATCCCCATTTGCTTCTCTAAAAATTTTATTTCTATGTTAAATGATTTTGCTGCACTCCCGAAACATCTAAAGAATCAAATATTTAAAAAACTTATTGATCTGCTACTGACAAAGGCAGATCATCTTTTAATGCACATCACTCTCCCTGCAGACCTCATTACACTACATTCGCGAAAAGCTTTCTTTGGTCCTGTACTATTGTATTCTATCACATCATGGCCATCCTCTTCATACTCATATTTTAAAATCAGACAATGACATTCTCTATCAGCATCGTCCATCTTGCATCCCTTCATTTGGTGTCCAAATAAGGAGCATTGTTAGCAATAGCCATTTAAATAATATTCAGGTGAGTTCATGTTCATTACACAAGTTTCCTCCTTGGATAATTCCTAGCATTACCACCCTTCATCCTTATAAAGGTGATGACAAAAAGAATCTTGCACCTGTTATCTTTCAAAATTTGTTTGCTGCACATCGATCCAGTGTCAGAAATTATACAGATATTTACACAGATGGTTCTAAGAGTAGTACTGTTGTTGGATGTGGTGTTTTCTTTGAAAACACCAGTTTCAGCTACCGGCTCCATCCTTCAACTTCAGTGTTTACAGCCGAGTTGATTGCCATTGAGAGAGCCTTGTTGCACATCTCTCACCATCATAACTCTTCATTCATCATTTATACAGACTCAAATAGTGCTATTGACGCAATAAAATCATTTAATAAACATCCTTATGTCTCAGCAATCTTGGAACTTTATAATAATTTGACAAATCAAGGTTAAAATATCTTATTTTGCTGGGTACCTGGACACGTGGGTATCTTTGGGAATAAAAAAGCGGACAAAGCAGCAAAACTTGCTCTTAGCCCTTTAAATCATAAGATTCCATTCTCAGACGTTAAACTAATTATAACACACTACATTCATAATAAATGGCAGGAAAGTTGGAATTTAGAATACAATAATAAACTGCACCACATCAAACCATCAATCATAACCTGGCCTCAAAATTATCCAAGGAAAATAGATGTTCTTCTGACCCGTCTGAGAATTGGACACTCTAGAATCACTCATAAACATTTGTTATTGAGGGAAGATGCACCCATGTGTCCTCATTGTCATTTTGATTGCCCAACCATTCATCATCTATTAACTGACTGTCCGGGCCTCCGGCACCTGTACCGAATATATTTTAACTCATCATCACCTATCTTGACAAACCTCATTGGAGAAATACCTCATGGGGCACTTTTTACTTTTTTAAAACATGCAGGATTTTATTTTGAAATATGAATTTTTTATCTCTATTTTTGTTCTTATGACTTGGACCTTGTTCTTATGACTTTGAAGTGCTAACGACATTTGGATAGGAACCCTATCCAAATGAGTCTTCTACTGATTTATTTTTACCATTTATATTATGATGTAATATTTTTAAAATTTTTTAACCTTTTACACTATATCTGAATGGGATACCCATCCAGATATCCTGCTTTTGTTTCTTTTGTATTTTGTTTTTTTCTGTCTTTGTTTTGGCGCAGCATGTCCCTCAAGGGATTTTGTGCCACTAAATCTTATACAACCAACCAACACACTATTGGACAACATGGTTGCTATCAAAGCAAAACTTGAAGCCTAACCCACATAATTCGGTGATCACATTTACATTTCCAGGTCTTTCAAAAGTTATGGGTGTACTGGACACTCATATGAGCACCAGGTATTTGGTTGTATTCCAAGAATCTCAGATATGCTATTGCTATACCAAGCATTTTTTTAATGTTGATTTCTCTGCTATGAAATTACTTGTATTAAGTATTCACATCTAACAAACCAGAAAATGTAATCTGCAGTAAAGAAAAATTAAAGCATTTTTTATTTAATCTTCATTTTCTAATGATGCTTGTTTGAAACTTTTTTATGTTAAAATTGTCATTAGTGGGATAAGTTGAAGTGGAGTTGCCCTCCTAAAAGATTTTAATATTTCTAAAAGAACCAGACAATATAATAATAACGAAAGGCGAAATAACTTTTTGATGGTTAATACCAAAAACAGTATGCAAATTTCATGTACGAAAGTAAGATGAGGAGCCGAGCAACAAAATTTGAGACTTTTCTGCACCTGACCACTAAACTGAATACACAAGTTGTGCAAAAACACATGCATTTGTAATTTTTGACGCTATTGTTGGCTCATAGTTGAGTTTAAGAAGACATCTGAATCTTCCTTTTAGTAGTCCATTGCATCTTTCAATCGCATTACGTGCTCGTGAATGCGCTTTATTGTATCTTTTCTCTGCATTAGTTCTGGGCTGTAAAATTGGAGTAATCAGCCATGGCTCCAAAGGATAACCACCGTTACATGTAAACTTCGGATGCGGAAAACTTCGATACTAAACTAATAATTACGATTCAAAATCATGAAGAATTGAATTAATTTAACATAACAGCATCAAAAAATATCAACATTCAAAGTGCACACATAATCGGCCAGATCGCATAGTGTAAATAAAAATAAATTTAAATTTATAAAAAATAAGATACTATTTACCTTAGATGATAATAGAAAATTACAATAAAAATAAGAGACAACTCACCCATCATGTAGTAGATATTCAGTAAACACAACTGATTTAACATCAAAATATTTTATTATATATATATATATTTGCTGCATTCTTGACAAAAAGGTTGAAGAAGTAGAATATTATTGATTACTATTGTTGAGAAGAAATATTGTCGTAAATATTAAAGTTCATGGAAGAGAGTTTTTAAATCTTAATTATAATCAGTCATTGAGAATTTTTTAATAGATCGGTCCTTTTGAAAGAGTATGTTATGGAGGAGCTAGCTATTTGTATACACAGGTGGTTTCACTTTGAACGTGAAAAAAAAATCACTTTTCTGTGGCCAGTACAGATGTATCAAAAGATGCGGCAAGGCTGGGAAGCGTGTTCAGGATTAAACAAACTCAGCAGGAATCAAGAAGCGGCAAAGCTGGAAAGCGTCTTCAGGATTAAACAAACTCGGAGATAATGAACAGGATATACTGTATATTTTGCTACCATAGCCGGTGTAGACTCTCTCAAAAAAAATAATGATAAAAATACTGCTACTGCTTCTCGGTTCACTATAATGGATTATTACTGCATCAACACAAGTAGAAATTTTGCTGTAATTTTCCTGAATAATCTGCCCAGATGGAAGATTGTCAGCATTCAAAAGGAGGTTAAATTCTAATTCAGAGATCAACATTAATTTCATCCGACTACTTCGCCATCTTTCAAAGAACTCAGCCCCATCGCTACGGGAGCCATTCCCGAGCGGGGGAGAAACGAACCGCATGTTGTCAGGCAGGTGCAAAATCACAGAATGATTACTTTTCCAGATGCGAGCCTCGCATCCCAGCTTCAGCCCAGCCAATCACAAGCGTTCCTGTTTTGAGCATCTTCTCGAAAATTCTGCGATGACTCATCTTCTACTCCACTGACCTACTCATGAGGAAAAATAGCGTCTATTTTGAAGAGAACAACACATTTTTTCACTGTCATGGCGGACCGATTCACAGCGGGAATATTTTTAAAATATCAAAACATTACAACATACAAAATAACATATTTCAGCAAATACATGGTCGTTTTTGGTGTTACAGTTGACTCCCTAAATCCGCACTCCTAAAATCCGCAACTCTCTAAAATCCGCACATATTTTATGTATGTAAACAATGAAACATTCAATTCAGATGTAGGTGCAAAAATTGATTTTTTCAGTTTTATATCAATTCCATACATTTTTTAATTTATAATTTTTTGTTAAGGTTATTGAATTCATGTTTTTTCATGAAGAAAGAATAATTTATTTCTGAAAAAATAAAATTGCAAATATCATGGGTAATGACAATCTTACCAAATATATTTATGTATTAATCAAGCATTTTTAGTTATTAAGTCTGGCTAAACCTAAAATAAAGTTTCATTATTTTATGATCCTGATGTAAATTACTAATGTACCTTTATAAGGCAAGTTTCATTGGATAATTTAGGAAAAACACATTTCCTCTTTTATAATGAATATTTAATTGTACATTATTGATTATTAACTTGACTTTCCTTTTAATATTTTAATCATTTTTAAAAATAGCTAAATTTTTATTATTTTAGTTTATTACTTATTTTAATATTTTTGTATATTGTATGCATTCATTATACTTTTGATGTCATCATTAATTACATTCAAATTACTTTTTAAAAATTGTAAACAAACCAATGACCAGAAATCTGCAAAATTCTAAAATCCGCAAAACCTCTGGTCCCAAGCTGTGCGGATTTGAGGGAGTCTACTGTATTTATGTCAAAATAACCAGAAAAATTTTATCTATCTATTGAATATAGATAGTATTAAAAAAAATCGGAAATAAAAATATTTTATTTCTTGCATAATAAAACAAAGAAAAATGGTGCACGTGATGTATAACGAAATATTTAATTTTTTTTATATTAAAGATTCCGCTATAAGATTGATTTATTATTAAATTAAAAGTGAAAAATAGATGATCTCTTGAATTTATATTATATAAAACTTTTAATTTTAAAAGACTTAATTTTAAAAATCGTTATTTAAACTCATAAGACTGAGTTTTGAAATTCTGTTAAATGTTTCCCCCCCCCCCCCCCAGGGGGATACCTTCTTTAGGTATTCACGGGCTTCACAACCCCGTTGCACCTGAGTGATCTTTCACCTTTCCTTTTCCTCTTACTCCTCTGGTCTTCCTTTCCTCTTTGTTTCACTCTCGTTGTGGTTTCCTCTTCGGAGGTGAGGGCAATTCTGTATGAGTCAATGTCATCCTGCATATCGACTCATGGAGAATTGTAAACCACCCATGTGTTGGCTGTGCGTGGCGACCCGTGTCCCTGGAAAGGGGGATCCTGGCAGTTGAGAGAAACCAACACACTGCTTTGGCCTCTGCTTCAGGTAGACGGGAGGTGCATATTGTTCCCGTATGTACCAATGGGCTGGTCAGCTGACTTTTGTCACTGGCTTTAGGGATCAAGCGAGCAAGCAATTACTAGTCATCTCGTTAAGGGTGGAGACTGATATAGGATTGTCTTGTGACCGTATAGGCCCTGGTTAGACTGGTGCACGAATGGGCATCCCCTTGTTGGGCTCGGGAGAGGGTGGTGCGGCTGGGGTCTGAATCTCATTATCATTAAATATGGATGGAAACACTTCTTTTCCTTCTACTTCTCTCCCTAGTGGACAGCAACAAATTGCACTGTCTTCTTCATTTACTCGATTCTTCATTGTGAAACGTACTGATAGTCACTCTGATTGCTCCTTTAAAAAAACTTCACCATTTCTAATAGCTAAAACTTTCCAGTTTGTCTTGGGAGATGGTCATTCTCTCAAAAATCTACAATCTGGCGATTTGCTGGTTGAGGTTTCTACAGCCAAACGATCACAATATCTTTCAAATTGCACTACTTTAGGCACCTTTTCTGTTTCGGTACAAGTACATAGAACTTTAAATACAAGCCGCGGAGTAATATCTGAACCTGATCTTTTATACTCCACCAAAGATGAACTTTTAGAAAATTTAAAAGACCAAAATATCATAGATGTACGCCGTATCATTATCCGTAAAAACGAGCAGATAATTCCCACTAAACATATTATTCTAACCTTCAATAGCACTACTTTACCACCTAGAATTAAAGCAGGATATCTAAGCTGTCGAGTCCGACCATTTATACCAAACCCCATACGTTGCTTTAAATGCCAGCGTTACGGACATACTAAAACAAACTTGTTGAAAATAGAACCCCATCTGTCGGAATTACCTACTCCAGCTTACTCAAGAAGCAATTAACATCCGTAAAACACATGGCTACACAAACTGATATTTCTTATCCACGCGATAAATTTACCGTAACACAATCGACCAGCACACCTTCCTCTGAACCAGCAAAAATAAATGACATAGAGAAGAATCTTCAGATATTAACAGCTCTATCTAATAAGTTATCTCAATCCCAAACAAAAACAAAAGCTACCACGAATACCACCATACCACAGAAACCTGATATCCCCAGAAAACAGAATCTAAAAAACCCCCCAGTACAAACGACTAAAAAGAAAACCTCAACTCCAGTCTCTCCACAATGGAAGACTGTGGGGAAGGGGAGGCAAAAATCTGGCATCAGTTCAGTAATCAAAAACATTAAAGATCCCAAACAACTGAAGCATTACACGGATGAGGCTATGGATGCCAAGTTATACTCCGATGACTCGGATGATGATGAAAATATTGTATTCGAAGAATCTGTGCCTGACTAAAACTATAAAATTAACCCCTTCATGACTAATATCGTGGAACTGCCGTAGCTATCGCAACAAGTATGATGAAATCTGTGATATTCTGTCAGACCATCAACCACTCTGCTTGGCTCTTCAGGAAACTAATTTAAAACCAAACGATATTGCGAAACTACGCAATTATACAACCTACAGAAAAGACTTTAACTGGTAGTGACAGGGCCACAGGTGGAGTGGCTCTATTTATATCACGTAATTTGCCCCATTCGAATATAAATTTAAATACTAACATACTAGCAGTTGCAGTCTGTGCACATATTAAGACTTATAACTATCTGTACCATTTACTTACCACCTAATCAATCTATTCAATCAGCAAATATTGATCATCTCCTACATCAACTCCCTACTCCTTACATTATTCTGGGAGACTTTAACGCCCACAGTCAACTGTGGGGTAACCAAAACTCAAATCAACATGGTGATATCATAGAAAAAATGATATCTGACAATGGCTTATGCCTGCTAAATAATGGTGATCATACATATTTTCATGAACCCACACGCACCTTTCATGCAATAGACCTCATCATTTGTTCTCCTTCATTATATCCTTATTGGAATTTCTGGGTGTCAAATGATCTACACGGCAGTGACCACTTTCCCATTGTTATTACTTTGACCACTCCTTGTGGAGATTTTAATAATCATACCAAAAGATATGTTTATGACAGAGCCAACTGGCCAACTTTTACTACACTTGCAAACATTACAAATAGCATGATAGAGGATAATATTGACAAAGCACTCGATAGTATAGCTCAATGTATTATCGGTGCTGCTGATACTAGCATACCTAAAACCTCATCTACTAATAAAAACAGAAAACCATGGTGGAACAGCGAATGCCAAAAAGCTAAGAAAAAACAACAAAAGGCTTGGGGTCTATTTCGTAGGTACCCAAACCATAATAACTATATAGCATTTAAAAAAGCAAAGGCAGAGGCTAGACGTATAAGACGCAAAAGCCAGCGTGAATCCTGGATTAAGTATGTTTCAAGCATTAACTCTAACACATCCAGTAAAGAGCTTTGGAAAAAGGTGAAAAAAAGAATGGGTCTGTATTCTGAAAATCATGTTTCAATTTTAAAACATAACGGTCAAACCATCACTTCCCCTAAGAACATAGCTGAAACGATAGGGCAAACCCTAGCATCTATTTCAAAATCAGACGCATATCTGGAACCTTTTTTATCTTATAAAAGACAAACTGAAATGATCAGAATTAATTTTAATACTCATAATTCTTTTTCATACAACCAACCTTTCATTTTATCAGAGCTTCTAAAGTGTTTGCAGGACAGTCACCTGTCTGCTCCGGGCCCCGATGGCATCACCTACAGCATGCTTAAACACCTCTCCACATCCTCTCTAAAAAATCTGCTTTCTTTTTTTTAACAGGATATGGACAGAACAGCTTTTTCCCAAGGACTGGTGCAAAGCCATCGTTATCCCTTTTCCTAAACCGGGTAAAGATGCCAGCAATCCTAATAATTACAGACCAATCGCACTTTCTAGCTGCCTTTGCAAACTCCTTTAAAAAATGGTCAATTGCCGCCTCATTTATGTTTTAGAAACTAACAATTATCTTGCCGCTTTTCAGAGTGGTTTCCGACGTGGTAGGTGTACTATTGATAATCTTATCCATCTTGAACACTACATTAGGACAACTTTTCTTAAACGCAGCCATTTGGTGTCAGTATTTTTTGACATGGCTAAAGCCTATGACAGAACATGGCGTTATGGGATCCTTCGTGACCTTTTTAACTTGAACTTTCGAGGTAACCTCCCTATTTTTATTAAAAACTTCCTTGCGGTGCGACTGTTCCAAGTTCGCATTGGAGGAATGCTTTCTAGTTATTATGTACAAGAAGAGGGTGTACCACAGGGCAGTGTCCTGAGTGTCACCCTCTTTGCTATTAAAATAAACGGCATACTTCGTCAACTACCCCCTTCTGTGAAGGGAGATTTATATGTTGACGACTTTCGCATCATGTGTATGGGACAGGATATTCGTTTTATTGAGAGACAGTTGCAAATTGCCATCACTCGCATTCTAAATTGGACAAATAGAAATGGTTTTATTATATCCCAGGACAAAACTTCTTGTGTGCATTTCTGTAAACGTAGAGGTCTGCATCCTGATCCAGAAATTTTTATCAATTCAACGCAAATTCCAGTTGTAGACAGTATTCGTTATCTTGGCCTGTACGTTGACAATAAACTAACTTTTTTGCCACACATTCTATATTTGCGGACAAAATGTGAAAAATCACTAAATTTACTCAAAGTACTATCGAACACTTCCTGGGGAGCTGATCGCACTTCACTTCTCAAAATATATCGTGCTGTCATCCGCTCTAAAATGGACTATGCCTGCCAGATTTATGGTTCTGCACGTATGTCTGTTCTTAAAAAACTTGACACTGTGCACCACAGCGCACTTCGTGTTTGCTCTGGTGCATTTCGCACATCACCAGTTTTAAGCTTATATGTTGACTGTAATGAACTAGCATTACACCATACTCGGGAAAAACTTTCATTAGAATTTTATTACCGTGTTCTGTCGCATCCTGAGCATCCATTTCGCACTTACATTTTAAATACTGACTATGATATTCTTTATCAGCACCGACCCTCTTGCATACCATCGTTTGGGGTAAGAATGCGAAATCTTATAGACAATAGCCCTATGAATAATATCGAGGTAAGTTCAAATCCATTGCATCTACTCCCACCTTGGAAACCACCTAAAATTGCCATTCTCCACCCTTTTAAAGATTATGAAAAAAAAAATTTGGCACCTGCAGTCTTTCAACAGCTGTTTGCTGCACACCGTGCTAATTTTAATAATTATACAGACGTATATACAGATGGTTCTAAGAGTGGTGATATCGTGGGATGTGGAGTATTTTGTAATGGCACTAGCTGGAGCTACCGGCTGCATTCTTCAACCTCTGTATTTACAGCTGAATTGATGGCAATTGAGAAAGCTATGCAGTTATTATCTCATCAACAAGGCACAGACTTCATTATTTATACTGATTCCAAAAGTTCTATTGATGCTATAAAAACTTTAAAAAGACACCCTTTTGTTTCTGCTATCCTGGAGATTTACAATAATTTAACAAGACGTAGCTATAAAATATTCTTTTGCTGGGTACCTGGGCACATGGGTATCCCAGGAAATGAAAAAGCAGATGAGGCAGCAAAACTGGCTCTTAATACCTTAAACCATACAATTCCATTCTCAGACGTTAAACTACTCATAAAATCCTTTATTCATACAATTTGGCAAGAAGGTTGGGATCTGGAATATAACAATAAATTGCACCATATCAAACCAACAATCACCACTTGGCCTCCTAATTATCCAAGAAAGAAAGATGTCCTTTTGACTCGTCTGAGAATTGGACATTCTAGAATAACTCAAACATCTTTTATTCCGGGAAGATACACCTATGTGTCCACATTGTCATTTTGATTACCTGACTATTCATCATCTTTTAACTGACTGTCCTGGTCTTCGGCACTTGTACAGACTGTATTTTAATTCATCATCACCAATCTTGACAAACCTCATTGGGGAAACACCTCATGGGGCACTCTTCACCTTTTTAAAACGTATTGGACTATATTTTGATATAGGGTAGATGTGCCAGTAATGGGCCACCTTCCAGTAATGGGCCACCTCGCACTTTTTGGTTTATAAAAAAATAATAAATAATAGTTAAGCTTTTATTATTTTTTTCAGAACTCTACCTTGCATGCTTTATAAGCTGGATTAATTTTTTACACTTTTCGTCAAAACAATTAGGAAGCAGAAAATAAAGTTTCACAGTTTTTCTGTTTTTCACTGAAAATCTTAATGAACATGCTAAGAGCAGACTTCACTTACTTAGCTTTATATCTTTTTTATTTTTCCGTAAAAATTGAATGTTTTTGTTTGGTTAGCAATATAAAACATTGAATTTAATATACCAATGGCTATTTACAAAATTTTATTTATTTTTAAGATTTTAGGAGGGGTGGTCCATTACTGGATTGCTTATTTCGTGATTTGCCAGTAATGGACCACCCAAGTGACCAATACTAAAAGTGTAATTTCAGTAGTGATAAAATATTTTGATTTTAACTGAAAACTAAATAAACAAATTTAATACTTAAATTTTACTTACTAGAATTTAATAAAGACAATTTCTTTATAAATACAGTCAAGTCTCTCTATAACGAAACTCCATACATCGAATTTCTCTATATAACGAATTTTTAGTAGGAATGTTCCCCTTTTCCCATGATTACATTAAAAACAGTCTCTATATAGCGAAATATCTATCTCCATATAACGAATATTTTCATAAAATGTTCTTTATTCAGTTGTAAAAAAATACTTCGAAATCACATGAAATCAAATTTCCATCTCTTATTCCTAATTTATCGTTCAGTGCTGAGTTTTTTTTATATTACTCCTCTGCTTGAATTTTCTTGTTCCTTAAGTCCAACAAATTCATCAACCCCCTCCTTTCACACACCTTTCAACATCCTTCTCAAAACAGTGTTAATTGAATAGTTATACATATAAAAACGGGATCAATGGGGGTCATTGAAGAAAAAACAATTTACAATTGCTTCAAAAAGGCCGAATTTTGTATACAAGAGGATAATGCGGATTCTGAGGAAGAAGAAGATGCGACTTACGCAGACATAAAAAGAACAAGTTGGAAATTGCACGTGAATGTAGCAAATGAGGTGCGTTCGTACGATAACGAAGTTTTAAAAATATTCAGATCTTGCTTTTATAATAAATAGTACTTCGGATACAGTATATTGATTGAAATTCTGTAAATATACAGGAATAGTAATTCTTATTACACCTCAGCAACGTATATCTTATTCATAAAATGTGAAATAGTTGAATATAATTAAAACATGTACCAAACTATGTTTCCCTGTATAGCATTATATAGTGGAATACTTTTGTGTAGCCCTGTAATTTAATAATAAAAATTCTTTGCGTCACAGATTGTACAGAATGCATATTTTAGTATATATTTCATAGATTCATGCCAATTCTATTATGTTCGAATGAGTGTAACATCATTAAAATGCATTTGAAACTTCTTCCCCATTGACCGTAATGTAACGGAATCCTTTTGATTGTCCCTGTAATTGATCTATGCATCCGATTTTCATAACATTTGAAATGACTCGACAAAATTACGCAATAATTATATGTTTTAAATTCCAAACGATTAAAATGCATTTAAAACTTTTTTCCCTATTGACCGTAATGTAACGGAATCCTTTTGAATGTCCCTGTAATTGATCTATCCTACCGATTATCATAAAATTTGAAATGACTCGACAAAATTATGTAATAATTATGTATTTTAAATTTCAAACGATTCGGTTGGATAGTTTTCCGTTGTTATATGCGGACAGACAAACGGACAGACAGACGGACAGACAAACGGACAGATAGACTGTCAGACAAACGGATAGATAGATGGACAGACAGACGGACTGAACGACAATTATAGGTGCTACCTATTTACATAATTACGAACGCACCTAAAAAAAATTATCTGTTATTTTTTGTAGGGTGGCCCATTACTGGAACATAGGCGGTCCATTACTGGAACATAGGTGGCCCATTACTGGGCATTTGGGTGTTTAGACATATTTCTATTATTTAAAATGAAATTTTTATTTCTGTTGGGAAATGTAGCTGTGGGATTAGTTAAATATTGTTGAAAGATTAATCTAATATGAAAAAAATTGGAATACAATAATTATAACTATTAATAAAAAATTATTTTTTAGAGAAATTCCTTAAGGTGGCCCATTACTGGCACATCTACCCTATAATTTTTTACTACTGACCAGTTTTATATCTCGACTTGTTTTGCTTTTTTTAGACATCTGGAACAGTAATAATTAATTCTTTTTAATTTTGTACTTTTACATGACTCTGTCTGGATGGGAACCCATCCAGACAGGTTTGTTTTAATCTGTTTTTGTATTATTATTCTTTGTCTTGGCGCAGCATGTCCCTCAAGGGATTTTGTGCCACTAAAATTCATACAACCAACTTACCTACGCTCGTTGTGCAGAAGTCGGCCACGACAATAAAACCGGTTAGCCATACTCATACCCTTTAACACTCTATAAGCATATATACATATTGTAATAGAATAATATAGCATGACTTACTGGGTTTTATTTTATTCCAATCTTATCTTTATCTTGTTTCCAATCCCTTTATTTTGTTTTTCCTCATTCCATGGCATATTCTATTTTTTTAGTCGGTTACTTGTTTGTTTACTTTCGATTTGAACATTTTTACATGTGCGTTCATGATCGTTTACTTCCGTTTGATTGCGATCTTCGCAAATCACAACTTACAAGTAGCCGTATCTCCATTTCGCAAGGCAGGATCGCATTCGCTCAACTTCGGCAGTCGCAAAGGGGGCGTTGCTCTCTGGCGATGTCTAGAATAGCTAGGGGTATTTAAAGCAGTTGGTTTGTTCTGACTGGCGGTGGTCTGACAATGGTTAGGCTGGCAAATGCCGTTAGTTGTCTTAAATGTTAGTTATGAAAGTTCAGTTTGTAGTTTATTTTAGTGGAAAAAGATGGTGTTGTCTTATAAAATGAATCCTGTTAGTCGATAGCGGAAATATCGTGATGAATATTTTGTTGTCATGAATTGTTTTAACATCCAAGGTTTTTACTTCCTTTGAACATTTTTCAGACATTATTTTTTTTCATCATCACCTGAATTGAGAAGCCTGTTTTCTTCCAGTTATGCTGTAGTGAGTAGTTTATTTTGCAACCTGTACCGGTCATTTTTTCTTTACCTTACGTCATGCTGTTTAATTAATTATTTTTATTGTGTTAAAGTATGACTTTAGTTTTATAGATAATATAATTTCGGAAATTACTTTTTTGGTTGATTTTACCAGATATAGTTTATCATTGTTTATTATTTTATATATACATATATTTTATTTTGAATGTGTTTTTCTTGAAAATAAACGTTAGATTATCTTTTAATTAAATGCTTCTTTACTGACTTTATGACACTACCACAGATTGCCAATATTTATTTCAGGTCACCAATTTTAATTTTTCTATCTCTGCTTTAGTTTTATATAATTTTAGAACGGTTCTGGCTTCAGAACCGATCAAAACCTGTGAAAAACGCAAATGTTGCGCAAACTGTAAAGGTGATCACACAGCTTATTCTCGCACTTGTCCTAATTGGAGCCGTGAAAAAGAAATAATTACGATAAAAATTATTTCTTTACATCTGAACTGAAAGTTTATTTACATCTATTTTTGTCTTCTTAGGTTTTGACTTTTGAAAGATTTACAAAGCTTATATATTGATAATAATGAAGTAGTATTGCTGAAATAAAATTGTGTTACTGTTACTAAACTACTGTTGCTAGTTTTGTGTTCTTTAAAATTGTTTATATGACTATTGTGCATCGTCTATAATTTAACATACTGTTACGAATTTTGTAAATAGTTAGTGTTTGTACTGTAAAATAATGTAAATGATCTTATTAAGCTCCATTCCTTTACTAATATTAGTTTTTGTTACATTGTCTATGTTATCAAGCAAACTTGTCCATTATTTTCAGTGTATGTCTACGGCAGATTGGCAAAATAAAAGAGATATCGCCAAGTTGGCGTCACTTTTGGCGACTAATTTTGGTCGCCAAATTTGGCGATATATCGCCAAGTTGGCGACAAACTTGGCGATGGTAATCCTTCCCTCTCAATGGTAACCCCCCTTTAGATATACTGATACAATGTTTGTTCCGTGGATTTTTTGAGTAGGTTCTAGAAATTTCCAGCACATGCTACGAGCCTATATAAGGGGAGCAGTACGAGCTGTTGTTGTTATTATTTACCAGTCAGTCATTGAGTGAACAAGGCGTTTGTTAGCAAGTTTGCTTGAGTTTCATTTATGTTGTTTTGAATGTTATTAAGTGTTGAGACGTTGTATAAAGAGTCTCTGGGATCTAAATCTATACTTGTACGATAGATTTGAGCAGTTATTTTTGAATATCAAGTAATATTTGTGAGTTTCGAAGACTTTGTTGTTCTGAAGATCTGTAAATAAATTATTTTCTACTTTTCTAAGAGACAAGAATTTTGAAGTTATCTAACCGTAAGATCAAAAGAACCCTATATACGAAACATTTGGTGTCAGAAGTCGGGATTTTATGGCAAAAACAAGAGGCATGGACGGGCAATTGAAAGAACTATTAGATGCTATTAATGGTATAAAGACAGAATTGACGAATAAAATCGATAAAATGAATAAAGGCCAAGAAGAGTTGGTGGATAAAATGAATAAAGGCCAAGAAGAGTTGGCGGATAAAATGAATAAAGGCCAAGAAGAGTTGGCGGATAAAATGAATAAAGGCCAAGAAGAGTTGACTGAAGAAATGAGAAGAAGCCAAGAGAGAATGGAAGAATTAAAGGAGGAAGTTAATAAAAGCCAAGAAGAAATGAAGAAAACTTTGGAAGAAAAGTTCTCGTCGGTAGAGAGAAGGATAGATTCGGTAGAAGAGAAAATTCAGAATGAAGTTAGCAATGTTGAAAAGAAGATGGAGAGTAAAATAGAGGAAAGAATACAAGATATGGAGAAGAAGCTCCGAAGAAATTACCCCCAAAATCCACGAACGTGAGATAAATTCAAACAGTCAGCAGGGAAACTAAATTTTGGCCATCTCGCAGGGCGGAGGTTGCCAGAGAATGAAAAGCCCCACCTGAAGATCCTCCAGATATCAAAAATGAGTGGCGGTGATAATGAATTATATGTGATAGGCTTTATTAACGGAATACAGTGCCGTATGATTGTCGATACAGGAGCCAGTGTTACAATAATATGAGAAGATTTGGCTCGAAAATTGAAATGTAAACTCATCTGGACTCCACCATGCGTTACCCTGCAAACTGTGACGGGTGACAAGATAGGCATATATGAAAAGGCCAATTTAACCATCAACTTTGGAGGAAGCAAATATTATCATATGGCTTATGTGGCTGACATAACAGATCCTTGCATAATCGGGCTAGATTTTCTGAAGAAGTTTGGCTTCAAACTTGATTTTAAAAACAATGAAATGCTATCTAAATTTGAAGAAATAAGTCTTTTTGGATAATAGGCTGTGAACGAAATGGAATATAAACAAACAGTAATAGCCAAAGAAGACATCAATCTAGGTCCAAGAACAGAATTTTTAGTTCTAGCTGTAATTAACAATGAAACTAATTATCGATTTGGCCATATAGATTATCCCGAGGACAATAGTAAACAAGCAGGAGTATTGGTGGCTTCATCTGTGGTGGACCTCTCGAAGAAGACCATTCCAGTCAGAATTGCTAACATCAGTGATAAGACGAGGACTATCAAGAAATGAGAGGTTATAGCGTCATGTGCTCCTGTGACGTGCATAAGTCAAAATTCCATTCACTCTGAGAAACCTTCAGATAATTTAGTCAAGGATTTGTTACAAAAAACGGACTTAGATCCAAATCAGAGAGATGCTGCTGAAAGTTTAATTAGAGAATTCCAAAGTTTATTTTCCCAAACATCTGAAGACTTTGGACGAACTAAAATGGCACAACACCGAATTGACACGGGAGATCATTCTCCTATTAAACAGCAACCTAAACAATTAACTTTTGCCAAGCAAGAAGAGGTGCAGAATTTAATTAAAGATATGGAAGAAAATGACGTCATCGAACCATCAACAAGTCCATGGGCGTCTCCCATTGTATTAGTAAGAAAGAAGGATGGTTCTACAAGATTTTGTGTAGACAACCGCCGACTGAATGACGTCACCAAAAAGGATAGTTACCCCCTACCAAGGATCGGCGACACTCTCGACACACTTGCGGGCAACACTTGGTTCTCGACTCTGGATCTGAAGAGTGGTTACTGGCAGGTAGAGATCCATCCGGACGACCGCGAGAAGACTGCCTTTACAACGGGACAAGGATTATGGCAGTTCAAGGTAATGCCTTTTGGTCTATGTAACGCACCTGCAACTTTTGAACGCCTTATGGAAACGGTTCTTCGGGGACTGTCATATGAGGCATGTCTTGTTTATTTAGACGATATCATAATCATAGGGAAATCTTTTGATGAACATCTGAACAACCTGAGTCGTGTGCTACAAAAGTTAAAAGAAGCTAATTTGAAGTTAAGCCCTTCGAAGTGCAGCTTATTTCGCAATGAAGTCGCATACTTTGGACACATCATTTCGGTGAAAGGAGTTAGGACTGATCCGGAGAAGATATCGGCTGTGAAAAATTGGAGTCGTCCAGCAGATATTCACCAGCTTCGGAGTTTTCTAGGATTATGCACCTATTATAGAAAATTTGTCAAAGGCTTCTCGATGATTGCAAGACCACTTCATAAATTAATAGAAGCCAATCAAAAATTTATGTGGACACAGGAATGCGATGCTGCTTTCGAAAAGCTCAAGGAGGCATTAACATCCACTCCAATTCTGTCATATCCTCAAATCAATAAACAGTTCATACTTGATACGGATGCAAGTAATGAAAGCATTGGCGCTGTACTGTCCCAGGAAATCGACGGCGAGGAGCGTGTTAGCCTTTTTCAGCAAGTGCTTGTCAAAGGCAGAGCGAAACTACTGGGCCATTCCATTGTGACGGGTGTGACATCCAGACACAATTTTCAGTGGTTATACCTGTATTTTTGGCAATAAATTAGCTAATAAATTCCTGAAAAGCATTTTAATTATGTTTTTCCATACATATACATGAATAATTGAGCAAAAATAAAACTTCATTAGCTTTCAATTTTTTAAAAAAAAATTTTAAAATCTTGTGACGGGTGTGACTCTCTCGGGACATGAGTTTTCACTTGCATGCACATTTGTTAAAATTCCTGTGAATATTTAAATGTTTCATCATTAAAACAATTTTTTTCTAATAAAAGAGATTCAAATTCAACTTAATACATAATTTTCATAGTAAATTTTAATTTTATAAATGTATAAGAATTTTTTTTCTGCTGTGACGGGTGTGACAAAAATGTGACGGGTGTGACATCGTGCAAAAATGTAGTTATAGATCTATTTAACCAAGAAAAATAGTGATCAGTATAGACAGTAAACTTGACTATAACTAATATACAATCAAAATTTAATAAAACTAACATCTTTATTGAGTTAGTTTTAGTTTAAAACTTGTAGTGTCCCCTACTTGTGATAAGTGATGGGGGAGCTACTTTTTTCACAATGACAGAAAAGTTTTCAATTGAAATGTCATCTTTCTCTGGCCAAATCCAGTGTGGTCCACTGGCTTGCATGTATTTTAAGCTTATTTCTTCTTTACAAAAATTAATATCCAATACATTAGCATAGTACAAGCTATTGCGCTTTTTGCTACTGGCCAGTGAAACCACAACATAGTCTCCGATATTTAAATCTGATAATTTCAAAACCTTTCTGGGGAGAGATTCCAAATCAGCAGTGTCTAAGCAGTCGCTGCTAATAACTGCCACCTTCCTCAGTGTTGATTTCGCAGTCTTTCCAATCAAAAGATTTATACCATCACCACTTACCTTAAAGTGATGATAAGACTTTATGCCTTCGATGGACTTAATGCCTTCCCATCTTTCTGTCAGCATTTGCTTTGTTACAAGTATTTTCTGTGCTGACACATACAATGCCTTAATTTCACTAATTTCCTGTGCACATTTAAAAAAATCCAAAGCGGAATTTACGATTGCTTTTCTGGATTTAACCAAAACCCACACTCTTGATTTTATCAGTCCTCCAATTCCGTCAACTGCTCCTTTACCGTGAGAAGTAGCCAAAAAGTTCCATTCGCATGTTAGTTTGAAGTCATTGAGAAAATAGCACAAGTTTGAAATATTATATTTATTTTTAAACTGGGCTGAACAGCCATCAGAAAATATTTTCACTGTTTTAAGGTGAGAAAAGTCTTTTTTCAGACTACTGGTAATGGCATTTAAAAATGCCCATACAGCATATTTATCATGCTGCAATTCATCACTGATTACTACAAAGGAGCGAATGACACCTTTCAACCATGCACAGCATGTAAAAACAGTGATTTGAGGATGGGTCCAGTGAGCACTCTGGATTTCATCTTGAGAAATTGCACTGTAATTTTCAGCAAAGTCTACTTGTATAACTGCTTCAGTGTCTCCCACATTATTTTTGGATTCTTCAAAATAACTGGATTGAGTTGTTTTCACAAAGCAATGAAGCTTATAGAAAGGCAGCTGATTATTCAGTTCATTTATTGCCTCCATAACTGATGAATTTATCTCCACTACTTTTAAGAATCCATTTTCTTCTTTCCACTGCTTATATACTAAGTATTTATCTCTATAGTCATCTTCATTAACAAATTTGTTGGTTTCTTTATGACAGTCATCACAAATTCCTGTCATACACTTTTCGTTTTGAACATTACAGCACATGATGCTTAGTAAATGACTGCTTGTTGATGGAAATTCTTGCACTGTATTTGATATAGATCTAAGAAGAAAGTCAAAATTCGCATGATATTTACAGACACAAACATTGTGGGGTGTTTCAGTTACCAACATCACATGCTGTGGTCTCAAACTGTAAAACTTTGATTTTTCAATCAAAATACTTTTGTTTTCTCTTTTGAATTGGGCAAAAGCTTCACCGACTGTCATCAACATATGTCGTTTTGGAACTAGGACTCGTTTACCAGATGATGCTTCTTTTACAGATTTCATGTCTCTTTTTCCAGGTGCTTGTCTGCTGATTTCATCACTATTATAAAACTGAATAACTTTTTCTTCAATATTTGACAAATTATTTTGTTCAGTTTTCTTAATATTCAAGGAACTTTTTATTTCAGGAATAATCTCCATTGCTAATCTTCTCACAATAATCTTTTTCTTACGAGGGCTTTTAGGTAAAACTTTACGAGACCGAGCCATTGCTTTTCCAAATGACTGTGAAGTTCTATAGGTGCCAATAGGTGATTCAGCTATATTTACATCATCACTGGTATTATCACTGATAAGTTGTTTTTCTGTTACTTCTGCTCCTTCTCTGCCTCTCAGTATCTTCCTTTCTCTTTTTCTGTAGTTGAAGTTTATTCATTTCTAACTTTTTTTTCTCACGTCTGGCTTTGTCTCTTTCTCTTTCTTTTTCAAGATGTATTGCCCATTGCACTGGGTCATCTTTTAGTTTCTGACGTGATTTTTGCTTTCTAGCTGCAGCTGACATTATCTGAAATAATACAAAAAATATTTTATTTTAAGAAAAAATTAATAAACAAAAATCAGGTTGCAGGAAAAATTAGACTTAGAGCACTCAAATTTTATACTTTACATCAATAATGAGCATTATTCACCTATACTAAATATTAATTTATATATATATTATAAGTGAAAATGTTTAATGGAAATTTATATTCAAATGAATATTTCATCTGTTAGGCTTTAGTTGAAGCATATTAAATAGCTATGCTTTAAAGATTATTTAAAACAATTTTTTTTTTTTTTTAATAATACTAAAAAAGGACAGCATAAAAGGAATAAAGACTTACATTTTAAGTTGAAGAGAAACTATGTCTGTAATCTGAAAAAAACTTAGAACTCTTCACCTTGAAAAATCCAAAATACATGTGCAGTACATACAGTTGTACATAGGGAAGCGAAATATCTCACCACTCTGTACGAGGTGGCGAGAAAATGCTTGGCGGGACTTCACGATAGCGCCAATCAACTCCGCGCAACTTCTCATGCGCAGGTCTGCTTGAGTATTCTATGAGGTTTGTTTACACTTTCTTCGTATGAAAAATGAAGAATCTCCATGATATGAAAGCAGTTTCATAATGATTAACTCATGGATTGCTGAAGTTGCGCATTGAATTGTTCCAAATTTTCACTTGTAAAAGAGATTCCGTTATAAGTGCTAATTATGAAAAAGATGCGTATTTTTTTTTTTTTTTTTTTTTTTTTTTTTTTAGCTCGTTTTTTATTTGCAGTATTTAATTACTGTGTTAGTTTTCATAGTAACGAATTTCAGTCTTACTTTTGCGTTACTAGTTTAGTGTTTTGGAAGCCGTTTTTTTTCCCTCCTAATTTAAATACAAATTTATATTTTTCTAAATATCTTGCTTGTTGACCAGACCAAGAAATTACCCTATTTAAACTAAAGCGATATTTTATTCGATAATAAGCGATATTTATTAGATCTGAGCGATATATCCTCCTCCTAATATAACATTCTGGAAACAATCATTAAAATATCTATTTCTCTTTGACCCCACAGAAATTTTCGCCTCTCGCCCTTCCCTCCAAGTGCACACAACTTTTAAAATTTTAAAAGTTAAGATACAGTTAGTCATACATAAGTTTCTGCCATACTGAATTTTGAAATTTTTTTATACTATTATTATAGATATAAAGCATTGAAAATTAATAAATATGTGTCACACACTTGTTGCGAAAATAGAATTATGGTGATTTGGTGATTTGTAACAAAATTTGCAAACAGCCAATATAAATTTTGAAATTGGTTGTGCCATAATAATAATAATAAAAACCTTTTCCTTGCAAAATGAAATATGATTTTTTGCTACTGTTTCTCACAATCTTATTTACAGTTGTGATAATTAAAATTTTCAGGCTAAATTTATCCTTTTTTTATATGCTTTTTTTTTACATTATTTTGTATATACCGTTATAGTCAGGGGTGTAGTCGTAAAAATCACGGAAGATATACGTTCTAAGTAGAGGATATCCCTAAAGTATGCATATTATAGTTTTCTTGAGAAACAGAGGGTATACGGTGCTTCTTTAAAAAATCCAAAAGGTATACAGCGTATACCCTCCACTACATCCCTGCAACATTTTATGGAATTGTAATACATTCCTTCTTTTTATTATATTAGTTTTGGGAGGTGTTTTTTATAGTATTTATATTCTTTTTATGACGGAGCACTCATAATGGTTATTGTTCCATAGAATCAGTAAAGCCAAAATGAGTGTTCATTATGTACTAAGTAATTTAGTCAAATTATGACTATGTACTCATCTGATACCAAGTAATTATGAAAATTTAATTATTTTTAACAATTGTTGAAGTCAAAGAATTTATATCTGATCTGTAAAAGTTATTCGGATATAAATGTATATTATATGTACTAATAATTCATAGCTATTTATATTTACTGAGTATACTAAAGTATGCCTACAAAATATAGACAGATTAGGTAGTCACTGCAGAGTGCACCATGACAGGGCGCCATTTGTCTGACATATTAGTACAGATAAAATAGACCAAAAATTAAAGTAAATACAGAAACTGATGGCTATTTATAAATATTTGGGGGAAAACTTTGTTTTGATGCTAGAAATGAATATCCTACCCACCCCCCCTCATACCCAAAAAATAAATAAATAAATAAAAAACTTTTACCATGTTTCGGAAGAAAGGGAGGGGGGGGGGGTTAAACTTGCATAACTCTTGGGTCTAATACACTATCCCCAAGTCGATACAGTTATTTCTTTGAAAATTAAGTTGGTCTACAAAAGTTAAGTTGGAATACAAAATTATGAATAGAAAGATTTTGGCTGCTTTAACGATCTTGAGGAAGACATTGATGATCCTGATTAATTTTATTTTGAAGACATTTCATAAGTTTGAAATTATTTGGTATAACAGAAAAAACATGTTTTAAATGTAAAATAAATGTGACAAAACGATTCTCAAAAACCGATCCTAACTTTGAAATGAATGATCGTATTGACTTGCAGATGATGTTATTTGATCGAGAAATTATAAACACATAACAAACAATATCACTTCATCTAATTAAAATAAAGTTAAATTCTCTGCAATTCCTTGAGTTAAAATAACCACCCTCTACCCCACCCCCCACTCCCCCCCCAAAACCCCACAGTAAAACACTTTTTTTTTTAATTTTTATTTTATTTTTTTTTTTTATTTATTTTTTTTTTTTTTCGGGGGAAGGGGGGCCTATTGTATCTGCCTTCCTAATGCCAGAACAATGTTCTTCCCAAATTTTCTTGGTTTTCCATTAGTTGTTACTCTGTAAAAACCTATTTTATCTGGAAAAAAAAATATATATATATATATAATTTTCGCCATTGCATTAATGAAATATCATAAAAGGACAACTTTGTAAAAATTGATCTATTAACTTGCGGATGGTGTTATTTTATTCAGAATTCGAAATTCTATGAGAAACAATGCACATTACAAATTCAACACTTTTTTTTTTTTTTTTTTTTTTGTTAGAATATGGCACACTATTTCCTATTAAAAAAAATACATACATATATTTCACATCATTTCTTCAGAAAAGTTATTAAAATAAACAATTAGTGTTTTCTTCAATAAATAGGTTGGGTAATTTTTTTTTTATAATTATTGAACTAGAAATGTAACTGAGGGCAGATCCAGGGACAATTTTTTTCCAAGTCATAAATCTTAAATTGGGGATTATCCCTGGTAAACGGGGACGAATGGTTACTTTAGGTTTGAAATATAAGAATATTCATTTCAGAAATCAGAAAGTTTCATCAGATGATGCGGTGGAAAGCAACAGAAAAATTGAAATTTTGCATAAAAATAATTTTCTTATATATAGTTAAAAAAAAATAAATAAAAACAAATGTCTACCATCAATTTGGCAAACTTTGAATAAAAATCAAAACTGTATAAAATTTTTAGTATTATTATTATTCTGTACAGTATTAAATCCAAGATTTAAGAACTTATCTTTTGCATTTGTATTTCAGAAGAAATGTTGTGTATGGAAAAGCAAAGTTGAAATTAGTAAGCCCTAAAATCAAATGTTGATAATTAATATGGTGATATGAAGAATTACATTCAGTCTATTTTACAGTTTACTATATGCACACTGTTATTTTCAATTAGAAAATATTTCATTGATTTAAAAATAACAAATACATTATCATTTAAATTTTTATTATTATTATTTTCACTTGCAATGTTTTAAAATGATTTCATTGTTTATCAAATCTAGCATTCTGCAAATCTAGAAATGCTATCTATTTAAAAATTAGCAGTAGAGGCCACTTTTTTTTCCAGATACTTAAAAAACTATACAGTATACATCATTTTAGAAAAATAACACGCGTAATTCAATCTGAATTTAGATTTTGTTTGTCCTTGAAATCTGTTGAATAAATCTTTATTTGCGAAATGTCCTAGAACTAATGCTAAAATTGCCAATTTTTTAATATTTTCATGGGTACTATTTGGTTATCCTGTCGATTAATTTTGCAAAATTATACAAATAGACAAGCTATCTGAAAAATAATACAAACTGATATAATTTTTATTTTAAATAACAAAAGAACAATTAAGTTAGTAAAATATTAATAAAAATATAAATAAAGAGTCGAATTAAAAATCACTTCATGATGTGAAACATGTTTACAATGTTTAATATCAAGTGAATGTGGCATTTAGGATAATCGATTATTGGCATTTACTCATATAATTGGATGATAGTTCTTTGGTTGACGGGATAATCAAGTAGTAGTACCCTTGCATGTATCACTTATCAAACCTGTAACAAAAATTATTCACTAAGAAATAATTAGAAGTACGCACTATTCTAATCATTGAAATGAATAAAGTAGTGCATGATACTTTTGACATTATTTCTTTTAACGGTGAGCTAAAAATACTTAACAAAAAACGTGTAGTCAAATAAATATGTGACAAGCATCTTGGCATTTATTTTCGTGTACTTTTTATTAAAGTTCCTGTTCAGATTCTGGAATATTTTTATTTGAAATGAAGTCCCCAGTTATTCATAATAAGAAAAATATCAAGGTAACTGTTAGGAATATTAAAACTGATTTTCTTTTAAAAATATCAATGCATTAAAGCTGTTTCATAAGCAAAAAAGCCCAATATTATATATTTAATTGTAATTAGAAGAAAATGGGGGTGGGGGGTGATATACTTACCCCTACTGTGAAATCCATCAAAACAACAATCTAATATAATTATTCATGTCTTTATTATTGCATATTAAGTTTTATAAGTATAGAATGAGAAGAACGTGATAAATTATTTTAATAAAGGCAGAACATTTAAAATGACATTTGATATTCCAAAACAAAATAATATAAATATCTGTATTTTAATTATTAAACATTAAAATCTCACAAGATTTTAACAAAAAAGAATATATAGCTTAAAAATACATTTTTGAGGGGTGGAAAAATGACAATCTTTATGTCTATATTTCTAATAATATACTGTTATTTTTATTTACTGTATATTAATAATGTAATCATATTTTAATTATAATATCTTTATATTACAGTTAGTCCTTGAACCTAATAATTGATTTAATGCTTGTTAATTATAAGTTTATTTTTAATCTTTTTAAATCCCCCCCCCCCCAAAAAAAAAAAAAAATAGACAATGAAATTAGTAAAATTTTAGACTTTTTAATCTTACTCAAATGTGCCTCTTAATAATTAAGATAGTAAAAATTCACAATGAATTGGAGAGTCTAAAAATTTTAGTGATATCTAAATTTAAAATTAATTAATTAAAAAAATCATAATGTGATTTTTTATTGACCAACACATATAAATATTGAGTTATATATAGCATATAAAATCCATACCTCAATATATTACGAAAAAACAGTGTAACTTATTTTTTTTAAACTTCATTATTTTTTAATAAAATAAATCCTTTTATATAGAGTTGGAGTTGTTTTTCATTTTTATTATTTATATTTGTTATTATTTTACATTTTCAATGCAAAATTTGTAATCAGCTTGGTGAAATCTTTCTGTGTACGCATTTTTTCTTTACAATTTTTCAAAGTTCAAAAATAACAAGTCGGGGAAAATTACAGTTTTGTGAACTGTAAAATATATTTATAGCATTATTTGCGCTGAAAAGTACAGCTTTGTGAACTATAAAATATATTTACAGCATTATTTGCGGTGTAAATATGCAGAATGAATATCTCTTATATGCTGTTCGTTCTTCACGCTAATACGCGAACGCGATCAAAATAAACAGGACTGCTAACTGCTACACATTTCGTAAGCGAGGAAACCCTCTTAAAGTATTCATCTCACAAATCCAGAAGTCCCGCCAAGCATTTTCTCGCCACCTCGTACAGAGTGGTGAGATATTTCGCTTCCCTTGTACATACAGTTAGCAGTTATGATATAAAGTTGCAGTTAACAAAATAGGCAAGCATATTTATTTTTTGGATACAGTTATGGTTATGTAAAGAATATCAGTAATAAATTTTCATTTTCTTGAAAATTTATCAAAAGTTAAAGTAAATTGCTACCAACTCACAATTTGCTAAAATAATTTATATACTTATTTTATGATTTAAAGTTTTCTTTTTAGCCATATTTTTCTTAATATGTTTAGAAACAACACAGATTCAAATTTTTATTTTATTTAATAACTGTTTAAATATATATCTAAAAAATTTTAAATATTGTCACACCCGTCACAAGGATTTTGTCACACCTGTCACGCCAAAATTTCCTATAAAATAAAAATTTAATAAATTTTTAATATTTTATAGTTATTCAGATCTACAATAATTAGACTTTCAGAAAGTTTCATGTATTTTTGAGGAAAAATGCATTTTGTATAACAACTTAAGCATCTTTTTTGTGACGGGTGTGACAGAGAGACAATGTAATTATATTTGTATTAAAAATCAGGTCTTTAAATTTTTTTTAAAAATTAAGCATTTCAAAAGGTAAACAAAGGTCACAAATAGTAATATATGCACATACAATGAAAATACTACTGTTTGATATATTGCATCTGACAGAATGAATATACCCTGTTTTACATCCTTGAAAGTTTTTTAATTTCTTCTATCTTTGAGCCTAGATAAATTATAAAAGAATAATTTTTACAGCTTAGCTCTTTATAATTTCGTAAGCGTCATGGTTTTACCTTTAATTTGATATATTACTTGTAGTAATAAATGAAATTTGA
Organism: Maratus speculifer; assembly: GCA_964019185.1. Classification (NCBI taxonomy): domain Eukaryota; kingdom Metazoa; phylum Arthropoda; class Arachnida; order Araneae; family Salticidae; genus Maratus; species Maratus speculifer. Next base: position 53,877 of record CAXHSM010000740.1, read on the forward strand.
AATTTCAACCCTTATGTCCACTTTTTCATGGAAATGCCCTACTGCGTAACAAGAAAAGAGCTTCTTGCTGTAGCGAAAGCCATAGACCATTTTCACCACTATCTTTATGGTCGAAAATTCCTGATCCGAACTGATCATGCTTCTCTAACTTGGCTATTGAATTTTAAGAACCCTGAAGGCCAGATAGCCAGGTGGATACAAAAGCTTCAAGAGTACAATATGGAGATACGCCATCGAAAAGGCTCATTACATAGAAATGCAGATGCTCTCTCAAGAAGACCCTGCTCAGAAAATTGTAGATACTGCCACCGAGTTGAGAAGAAATTTAATGTCAAAGGTCCTATAGTAAGACAAGTTACAACTGGGTTTACATCATCGCAAGATCCGTGGAGTGACGAGAGCCTGCGTAAAGATCAACTTGCTGATCCTGATATTAAGCCAATTCCAGAGCTGAAAGAGGAGTCCAACAGGAAGCCCAGCTGGCAAGACATGGCCCATTACCATCCTACGACTAAACGTTATTGGGCTCTCTGGGATTCCCTACATTTGAAGAACGGTATCTTGTACCGAAAATGGGAGTCTGACGATGGAAAGACATGTAGATGGCAACTACTACTCCCTAAGTCGAGAATTTCTATGGTCCTTCAAGAACTGCATGGTAGTCCCACAGGAGGTCATTTTGGTGTAATGAAGACCCTGCAAAAGGTTCGAGAGCGTTTTTACTGGAATAATGTTCGCAGCGACGTGGAGAAGTGGTGTGAACTTGTGACACCTGTGTAGCACGTAAAGGTCCAAAGAGGTGCACCCGTGGACGATTGCAACATTATAATGTAGGAGCTCCTTTCAAACGAATTGCTCTAGACATCCTGGGTCCTCTTCCTAGAACATCTGATGGCAACAAGTACATCCTCGTGTTCATGGATTACTTCACCAAGTGACCTGAAGCCTACGCCATTCCTAATCAAGAGGCGGTAACCGTAGCAGACATACTGGTTCAACACTGGGTTTCCAGATACGGAGTTCCTCTTCAAATCCATTCTGATCAAGGAAGAAACTTTGATTTGGCTGTGTTTAAGGAAATGTGCGGACTACTCGGCATGGACAAAACTCTAACTACACCTCTACATCCGCAATCGGACGGCATGGTGGAGCGGTTCAATCGTTCCATCCTAAATAGCCTCTCCCTCCTGGTGTCTAAAGATCAACAGGACTGGGACCAGAAATTGCCTCTTTTCCTGCTTGCCTACAGGAGTGCCACTCATGAGGCCACTGGTTATTCCCCCTCTCAAATGCTCTTTGGTCGTGATCTTCGTCTACCTGCGGATCTTTTGTTTGGCCGTCCTCCTTGTGCTCCTTTATCGCCCGAGGAGTACATGGATGAACTCCAGGCACGGATTGGAGATTCATCGTCTAGTGAGGAACCGAATCGGACTGGCATCGGAAAAGATGAAGACACAGTACGACACAAAGGCCACTGGACATGAGTTCAACCAAGGTGACAAAGTTTGGTTGTGGAATCCCATACGTCGCAAGGGACTGTCGCCAAAATTACAAAGAAACTGGTACGGTCCTTACACAGTCGTCAACAGGCTGAATGACATCATTGTACGCATACGAAAATCGCCACACACCAAGCCCAAGGTTGTACATTAACATTATAATCGGCTAGCTCCTTATTTTGGCCAAAGTGATTAGAAATTCAAAACTTGAATTTAGGACATTGGTCATGAAAGTCACTTTTTGTAAATATGTAAATAGTAATTAGTTCTTATTTATGTTTAGGCATAAAATTCCCAAATTCAGTTGCAAAAGCCAGTTTAGACCTATCTTTTTCTTGAAGAAGAATTTGAAAAAATGCTGCCTTAAGATCTAACACTGTATACAATTTTTTCCCAAAAATATTTTGCATGATGTCGTTAATTTTTGGCAAACAAATTTTATCAGGTTCTGTTATAACATTAAATAGTCTGTAATCTATTGCCATGCAAAATTTTAGTTTATTTGGATCATCAGTGGAAAGGTTTTTTTAACAAAAATGACAGGAAAACAATAATTAGATGTAGAATTTTCAATAATACCAGCATTTAAAAGATCAGAAATTTCATTGTGCGCAAATTCTTTAGCAATTCTTGGTAAAGGGTATGGTTTGGTTTGCAGAGCAAAGTCATGCAGTAAATTAAATTGAGGTACTATCTTATCTGTACAACCCAAAGTCTTGTAGGAAGAAGAAAAAACAGCAGAGTTTTGCATCAAAAGTTTAAGAAGAATTTTCCTATCTGAATCAGGTAAGTGGTCTAAATTAAAATTATTGACATTTAACTCTTTCTGTCTAAGTTCCAAAATATTGTCAGAAGTTAATGAGTTTACTTGATACGTTTTAGTATTTTCATGTGAAGAAATTTGATCATCCGAAATGTATTTCAAATAACCCAATTTAGTGTTTTTATTAAGAATTACTTTTTGATCATTATTGTTGTAAACATAAAGTAAAATAGAATTGTTTACATTTGGAGTATGAAGGCTAAAATGTAAATTTAATGCTAATTTATTCGTAGAGGGACAAAATAAATAATTGGCTGAATTCTGAATTTTATGAAGTGCTTTTAGACGTATGATTCTTCCTTGATTAGGTCTAAGAATTATTTTATGTGAAGGTGTGACAAAATTTTTTAAATTATCATCCTCTGTTTGTTCATCAATATCTGAAGCAATAGATGTAGAAGGATTATCAGTTATGTCATTATTATCAGAATTTAAATTTCTGTTGTTGATTTTTTGTATAGCATCAGGATTTTTGTTTTCAAAAGGAAATGACAAATTACCCATCAGTAATTTAGAGTTTGCTGAATCTAGAATTTGTTTCTGTTTAAAAAATCATATCCAAGAATCATTTCATAGTTTTGCTGAATCTAGAATTTGTTTCTGTTTAAAAAATCATATCCAAGAATCATTTCATAGTTGGAATTCCAATTGTTATGAGTAACAAAAAATACATTTTTAAACCATTTATTTTGAATTTGGAAATTTAATTGAACTGTCGAAGTGTATGGGATATTTGTATTGTTGATAGTTTTAATGTTAACTGATCTGGATAGAAAATTAAGTTTGTTGTTAATCTTTAGCTTTTCTATAGTTTTGGGTTGAATTAACGATAAATAGCCCCCGTATCTAACAATGCCTGAAGATTATGTTTATGAAATTTAACTGAAATGATTGGTAGATGTGATTCTTCAGCATAACAAGACAACAGATTTTTAGAATCACAAAAATAAAAAAAAGAATTATTACCCTCACTCGAAAAATTATGAAAATGGGTTCTGTGAGATTGAGGGAATTTTTGAGAAAAATCATCAGAACCCTTTAAAAGTTTAAATTGTGCCTGGGTCTTTGATTGTAGGGTCTAAAATTATTCCTACCTCTACCCCTGCCTCTTTGAAATCTTGGAACATTATTATCACCACCTCTGTTGCTATGACTCATTGCATTACTGTTTGTACCATCAAAAAATTTATCTTGATTCTGCGAATTTTTATGAGGACTTGAAAAAGTGTAACCCTGACCTGAAAAATTGTGGGGCGAGTTTGAAAAGTGATTCTGCATCGGAAAAACATTCTGGTTCGCTGAGGGAAAATACCAGCAATCTCGTGTATTGTGTGGTTTTCCACAGATATGGCATGCAGCTTTCTCCTCTTTTATCTTTTTTAATTGCTCAGCCATTTCAGTTAAAAGTTTATTAGAATCATTCTGTTTGATAAGAATTGTGATTAAAGATTCATGATTATTTGAAGTACTCGATTGCGTAGCATTTAAGGTGTTGACCGAAAAAGATTGTTGATCTAGTGCATTTTCAATGTCTATAGCACATGCAACCAAATCATCAAAATTTTGCTTACCAAATTTTAGAACTTCGAGTTTTATGTCCGATCTAAGGGCATCTAATAATTTATTGAACATCATATTGGCTTTAACTGTATTAATTTGTGGTAACTCCTCAACATTGGGTATCATCCTATTTACTACAGATTTGATTTCCTCAGCTAAGTTTTTAACATTTTGTTTAGGTTTCTGAGAAATTTTTTGAAAATCGTTAGAAGCAGTTTGAAAATTATCCGATTTAGTAAATTTTTTTCTGAAAAGTCTCACTACCCCCTCAAAAGTTTCTTCATTTACAACCTCTGAATCCCCAGAAGCTATTCTAAAGCCTTGTCCCTGCATAAAAGACGCAAAACAATAATTCTGATGTGATCCGGCCAGGCCTCAAGATTACATACATCAGATACATTTTTGATGAAAAAATCTACATTTTCCTCATCCTTTCCATGGAAAGTGGGAATGGAAGAAATTAAAGAATTTAAAAGTATTTCATTGGACAATGCAAATTCCCTGGTAAATTCAAAAAATTAAAATTTCAAGGGAAAATGAAAGGAAAGCCAATCAAATTACCAATGTAAATGAAAAAAACATATATACTTCAAAATTTGCAAAAAAAAAAAAAAAAAAAAAAAAAAAAGGTATAAAATATGGTATATAAAAGCACACTAAAAACTCATTGAAATGAAAATAAGCACTTAAATATTTTAAAATGAACCCAAAAAAAAATATGCATAAAAGTATGATCAATGAAAAATAAATTTCTTTTTAAAATGCATTCAAATTAAAAAAAAATTTAAAGAATACATGATAAACAGAAAAAAAAAAAAATCTTATTTGAGTGAATTTATACCCCAGAAGCAAAAGGTTGCATAATAAAGATAAATGTAACACAATAAAATTAATAAAATATTTGCATATAGAATAAAATATATATATATATGTTTTATAAAATGAGTCAAAGCCAGCACATGAACCATAAAAATAAAGAAAATAGTTAATAATTTTTAAAAATATTAAATCATTTTCATCTATTGAAAATTTAGCTATGAAAGAAAGGAAAAAAAAATATATTAAAATTAGCAAAGTACCCAAAGCAAGATCGCTAACGTCAGGGCACCAAAATGTTACATGTAAACTTCGGATGCGGAAAACTTCGATACTAAACTAATAATTATGATTCAAAATCATGAAGAATTGAATTAATTTAACATAACAGCATCAAAAAATCTCAACATCCAAAGTGCACACATAATCGGCCAGATCGCATTGTGTAAATTAAAAAAAAAAAAAAAAAAAAAAAAAATATCAAAAATAAGATACTATTTACCTTTGATGATAATAGAAAATTACAATAAAAATAAGAGACAACTCACCCATCATGTAGTAGATATTCAGTAAACACAACTGATTTAACATCAAAATATTTTATTATATATATATATATTTGCTGCATTCTTGACAAAAAGGTTGAAGAAGTAGAATATTATTGATTACTATTGTTGAGAAGAAATATTGTCGTAAATATTAAAGTTCATGGAAGAGAGTTTTTAAATCTTAATTATAATCAGTCATTGAGAATTTTTTAATAGATCGGTCCTTTTGAAAAAGTATGTTATGGAGGAGCTAGCTATTTGTATACACAGGTGATTTCACTTTGAACGTGAAAAAAAATCACTTTTCTGTGGGTAGTACAGATGTATCACAAGATGTGGCAAGGCTGGGAAACGTGTTCAGGATTAAACAAACTCAGCAGGAATCAAGAAGCGGCAAAGCTGGAAAGCATCTTCAGGATTAAACAAACTCGGAGAGAATGAACAGGATATACTGTATATTTTGCTACCATAGCCTGTGTAGAATTATAGATTTATAGAATTATAGAATTAAAAAATAAATAAAAAATTATGTAAATAATTAATCCACGTGAATATACAATTTATAATTAAATATGCATAATGAAGATGAGATACATTTTTCTTGCATTATTCAATGAAACTTTCCTCACAAAGGTCACCTATTAATTCATATAAAAATCTAAAAGTAAGGAAGTTTAATTTCAGGTTTAGTCAATCTTCATAACCAGAGCTGTATAATATAGATGCATGTTTGCATGCCGCGTGTAGAAAATGTTAATTTTTATTATAACTTTTTTTTCATGAAAAATACCCATTTCGTCAAAGGGTTGTGAGAAAAATGCACATTTCGTTAAAAATCCTCGAAAAGAATCATGCATTTCAATAAATAATCGCATAAAAAATGCACATTTTAACAAAGATTTGCATTTAACAAAGGGCTATGTAAAAACCCTTATTTTTGCAGAGGACTGCAAATTTCAACAGAGGACTGTGGGAAAAATGCAAATTTTGACTAAGGACTGTGCAGTTAACCCAAACTTCAACAGAGGACCACATAAAAAAATGCAAATTTTGTCCAGAGACCTGCTAAAAATGCAAATTTCATCCATGAATTGCATGAAAAGTGCAAATTTTTGTTCATGGTAAAATAATATAACATGCAATTTTACTAAACATTAAATTTGCAGAAAGTTTTTGATCCATTATTTACATGCGCAGAAAGTTTTTGGTTTTATGCCAGTCTGTTCATAACTAAAAAAGCTTGCTTAATACATAAATATATTTGGTAAAAAAATTGTAATTACCAGTGATATCAACAATATCCTGAATTTAGTAATGAATAAATTACTACTTTATGAAAGACCACAAGTTATATCATTGAAAATGACATTTAAAAAAATATATTCAGAATGGCAGGACTAAAATATTCTGCTATTTGCCCCTACATCTGAACTGAAAGTTTATTTACATCTATTTTTGACTTCTTAGGTTTTGACTTTTGAAAGATTTACGAAGCTTATATATTGATAATAATGAAACAGTATTGCTGAAATAAAATTGTGTTACTGTTACTAAACATTAACTTTGTATTGTTCTCATTTGAAAAGACTTTAACACGTGAACAAAGCACATCCAGGATATAATATTGTGTGCCGGTAAACGGAAAAAAAGTGACCGGAAAAAAGTTATCGGAAAAAAAGTGACCTAAACTACAAAAGCGGAAAAAAAGTGACAAGGAAAAAAGTGACAAGGATTGGTTTTGGGGATTTATTATTGATTTTGGGGATTCATTGGTTAAGTATGAAAGGGGGATCGGGGGGAGGAGGGCTCCTAATTTAGGTAAATGGGTTTTTCATGCTGAATTAACTATTTTGGTTCAATTTTTGGATATACGTTCATACTGAAAAGACGCTTGCCTGATTAGTTTTGGGAAGGGACGATTACCCCCCCCCCCCCCCATCTGTCCTCAATTAGATGAATGGGTTTTTATGCAGAATTATCCAACTTGTGTCAAATTTGCATATAGGTTCTTTTCGATAAGGCTTATATATAGTATAAAGTGCCTGAAGAGTTTTAGGAGTTTAATGGTATAGAAGGGGAACGGGGGATAACCTTTCTTAAATTAATGGCTTTTTACGGATAATTATCCGATTTGCTTCGAATTTTGGACATGGGTTAATTATGATAAGACGTATTTCTGATTATTTATGGGGTTATTTTGCTAATTAAAAAGGGGGCGGGTGATTACTACCCCCGGCCTTAAATTAGATTTTAAAAAAATTATGCACACTTATCCGATTTATTTCAAATTTTGGATGTAGGATCTATCTCATAAAGTAAATTCCTGAATAGTTTTAAGGGTTTAATGGCTATGTATACAGGGAGAACGGGGGATAAACCCCCTTAAGGGTGTATTCAAAAAAACGCTTTTCCACCTCCAACAGCTCGAAATTTTCCGATACAATTTCAGACACATTTTCAAAAGTAGAAACATGAAACTTGCTGAGGATATTTTTAAGAGATGTACAAATGCCATGTGCTGTATTTTTACGCTCAATTCATTAGAATTTGATTTATAAACAATTATCTTCTCTGTATGACCCTTTTTTTTCGTTCACAGATCTCCCGCCAGGGGAAAATCTGTTCAAAATGCCGTTTTTGATTGCTTTTTTCGCAATATTTTCTGCATTTATCAAAGAATTGACAATTACGGCACCTTGTGTACTTTCTAAATAAGACAATTTGCCAGTTTGATGCATATGAGAGTAAAAATGAAGTTAAAAATAAATCGGAAAATAGGCAGTTTGAATCGAAATATTCATTATAAGAAGGCGTATCTCTGATTAATTATGGGGTTCTTTTGCTAATTAAATAAGGGAAAGCGGGCGATTAATCCCCCCACTCTTTAAATAAGATTTTTTTTTCACAATTATCCAACGTATTTCAACTTTTGGATATAGGTTTTACCTGATAAAGTGAATCCCTGAATAGTTTTAAGGGTTTAATGGCTAAGTATAGAGGGATGAACGGGGGATAACCCACAAATAATCAGGAGTTCGCCTTATCATAATGAACGCACATTCAAAGTTTGAATCAATAAGATAATTCTGCGTAAAAAGCCATTTATTAATTTAAGGGGGGTTATCCTCCATTCCCCCACTGTATATGTTGGACGTTCCTCTCAGCCCGCACAACTTTGAAGAAAGTCCGTGGTAGTTATAGCTGCCACCACCGATATTACTAGGTGATATCGGTCATCCACTGTGAGGATTGTGTAAATGAACACTGACGCTGTCAATTAACTGAATTAACAGTTTATTTAGAATATATGTACACACTAAATACGCTATTTACCATTATATACAATTACAACTCGGATATAGGTGATCCGGTTCAACATTAAATTAAATACAGTAAAGGTTGGCTCTGTACTATTCGAATTACACCTTCCACCTCACACTCAATGCACGTTAGATTAACTTTATCGGAGATCATTTTCGAATTTCCCAACACATGGCTACTCGGCCTGCACTTCTCGGCCCAGAGCACTAAACACCAGGACGTCTGTGTCCCTTGCTCTCCAAACACGCACTGCCTCCGCTCTACAACGCAGAGCACACCCTATCAGGACCTCTGTCCTACACTACTCTCTAGGTATGAACCCAGATACGAACTGAACTAATCTGAGATAAGACTTGCTCTTCTCAAATCACGGTGTTTCCCCAGTGTCAACCCCCTTTGGGGCTTATCCATTGGACACATTCCACATTCCTTTCTTGATTAGTGACATGTTGCTTGTCAGCTCATCATCCACATACCTCACTGACGGATGAACACGCCTCTCCGCAATCTCCTCTTTCTCACTCACCACCTGTAGAGGATTACCTGTCAATTCTCCCTTCAACAAAGAAAGAATGTCACCTTGAAAATTCTAGTACACAGCCGGTATAATATAAAAGAGATTAAGATAGAGAAATAACGGAAATTCCAATCTTTAGCAGAGGTGGTCTCAGAACCTGACAGTATACTTAGCCATTAAACCCTTAAAATTATTCTGGGACTAACTTTATGAGAAAAAACATATATCCAAAATATGAAATATATCGGATAAGTGAACATAAAAAACAATTTATATAATTTAAGGGGATCGGAAAATCACCCGCCTTAATTTTTAATTAGAAAAATAACCCCATATGTAATCAGGGATACGCCTTATCATAATGAATCTATAATCCAAAAATTTGTAGCAAATCCTATAATTCTGCTTAAAAAGTAATTTAATTTAATGTAGGTTATATTCTATTCCCCTTCAATACTTAGATATCAAATCCTTAAAACTATTCAGGGATCCACCTTATCAGTAAGAACCTATATTTAAAATTTGAAATACATGGGGTAATTCTGCATAAAAACCTATTTATCTAGTTTAAGGGGGAGATAATTGCTCGCCCCCCCCCACCCTTTATAATAAGCAGAAGAACCCCATAACTAATCAGAGATACGTCTTATCATAATGAATCTATGTCCAAAATTCTAAGCAAATCAGATAATTATGCGTAAAAAGTTATTAATTTAATTTAAGAAAGGTTATCCCCCGTTCTCCCTCTATATATAACCATTAAAACTCTTCATGCATTATATACTATATATAAGCCTTATCGAAAAGAACCTATATTCACAGGGCCCGACTTAGACAGTGGGGGGCCCTGGGGCAAACATTATTAGAGTGGCCCCCTTCTATCTTAAAAATGTTTGTGAATTGTACTCAAGTGACTAAAATTAAAATTCAAACCTATTGTATGTATGCATAAATTTTGTACCAAGTACTGATTTCAGTATTTATATTTCACATCTTTATACTTAATAACAGATGATAAATAATTTTAACTATTAATTTTCTTATGATGTAACTATTACTTTAAGGGAAAGTGGGGCAGGGAAGCAAAGGGGGTAGGAGAAAAAAGACCCCTTAAAATTGAAAAAAAAAAGAATATTGGTAATATTTTGCTATTTTATATCATTTGGCCCTCTTTTAACAATAAACTTTTCTCTCCTTGGGGGCCCCCCTCAAACTGGGGGTCCGGGGCAATTGCCCCGCATGCCCCTGCCTCAGTCAGGCCCTGTATATTCAAATTTGACACACGTTGGATAATTCTGCATAAAAACCCATTCATCTAACTGAGGACGGATGGGGGGGGGGGGGGGGTAATCGTCCCTTCCCAAAACTAATCAGGCAAGCGTCTTTTCAGTATAAACGTATATCCAAAAATTGAACCAAAACAGTTAATTCAGCATGAAAAACCCATTTACCTAAATTATGAGCCCCCCCCCATCCCCCTTTCATACTTAACCAATGAATCCCCAAAATCAATAATAATTCCCCAAAATCAATCCGTGTCCCTTTTTTTCCTTGTCACTTTTTTTCCGCTTTTGTAATTTAGGTCACTTTTTTTCCGATAACTTTTTTTCCGGTCACTTTTTTTCCTAGATTCTGTGTGCCTAGGAGCCAACATGGTCTTGGGAATATATAAATACAAAAGTAATGGTTGACTCTGACTCCAGGATATTTTAATGACTGACTCCTATTCAGATTCTGAGCTGGCTAATGCATTCTAATCAATCTTATTATAAACAGAAATATTATTGTACATGAAGAACAAATAGATACACAAATTTCCACAATGGAATATTAAATTCTTGTTTTAAATAATGAATCTGAAATATTCTAGATATTATTACACATGTGGGAAAACAAGACTTTCCAAACAACCCTATAAATACATATAACATTTTTTATGTATCATAAATATAGTGGCATAGGAAAAAAAAAAAAAAAAAAAAAAAAAGACAAAAATATTTTACTACAAACTATACAATATCTATTTCAATTTCTTTAATTTTTGGATGGCTGATTTGGTATTTGGAATGTTGGCATTTATAAATTTAACTTTATTGAATAACATCATTTTGGTGTAAAACTTTGTTATCCAAACCCAACTGCTCTCAGCATGTTCATGGCAATTCAACCAAGCATGATCAATTTCTTGGATGCATCGAAGTATGTTATGTGCAACATTAGGTTTCTGTGAAGACTCCTGAAATGCTTGGTTGAAAATTTCTCCTAACTGTACAATTGTTGATGTTAAATTTGTTGAGGGATGATACAAGCCATGTTTGACATCAAATTCTTTAAAATTAAAAAAAATTGATGATTGTGTCAAACTTTTGTCTGTTTTTAGAAGATTTTTGCAGTGCTCACAGGGTGAACTGTGAGACCTTAAAAACTTCTTAGCAACATAACCCCCAACAAATGCAGCAGGGTTGCTTTGAAAAGGATCATCTGGTGCAGATGTATCCACTTTAGACATTACATTATCCACATCTAACAGGCTTTCATCAATAATTAAATGTGCTGATGTATTGCTATTATCTTCATCAGCCTGTAGGATGTTGGCAGGAATCAACAGTGCGTCAGAATCTGCTTTACAATTTGATTCGGCACAAATATTCATCAAATTTGTCGTCAACAGATGCCTTGATCTATACAAAAAATGGAGAACAGTTGGATGATCAAAATTTTCTCCCTTTCTTCTCACCTGTAGGAATATTATTTTGTCAGTTTTAAGAGAAAATACATATATCACTCACCTGAACCAGTAAACAGAGTACAGATGGCCGACACTTAAGTTATCTTGATCACGTAGAGAGTATTGTGCAAAATTAATACACAGCATTTTAACACACTAAAAGAACACTACTCTATGAACGCTAAATATTTTATTGATACATATATAAAAACATAAATAGTACCTAGACCTCACAGATCCCAAAAGAATAAAGTAAAATAACACAGTATGACTATCAAATAATGTTTCCCTTGTTATTACATGCTATATTGCGTAGAAACAATGCATAACATTAATTTTGTTATGAGATAAATATACAATGATGCATGAAAAATTTGTTATAGATAAAACAATCATTTTTGGCTGGAACGAGTATCATATGCTCTTTCTAAACAAATGTGGAAATAAACTCAATTGAATGAATCATTCACGATGTTGCAACTAACATTATTCCTCAATCATTGAGTTCTTTTTATGTAACAGTTCATTGTCTGCTGTCGACCAATAGAACATTTTGATTTGAAGAAAAACAATTCATGAGCTCAATGCTCATATTAAGGCTGCACTAAAACTCGAGTTCATCAGCAGTACTTTGCTGCTTTTTGCATAGTTCTCAACTGATAAGAAAAAGATCATACCTGTTCGTCAAATACAGTTTCAGTCGTTGAGCATTTAGATTGTAGATGACTGAGAGCAGCAGGATCTGGCATACCTCAATTTCCAGCTGTAATTGAATTGTTATGCGGGGAAACTCCACTTTGAAAAAAGATTTCGGCTATGGATCTGTTTAGCCCATCGCCAGAAGTTATATGTTGAGATCTTTACCAAGTCATACCATGAGATTTTATATGGATGGATAGAAGTTTATTATGATATGACAATACTTTATGAATGTAAAAGATTATTTTAATTAATTTCGTTTGGGCAATGCAGACCTTTTATAAATAATATGAGAATATATATATATAAATTGATTCTTCATATATAACTGCTTGGTAAGAATAATAAATTGATTTCTTACCTTGCTCGGCAGCGCATAAATCTGGGTAGCCTTAGTTGCATGACAGACGTCCGTCGTATGAATCTGCTAGCTAAAATTTTGTTATGTCGCACATTTAAGAATATATTTCTTTCCGTTATTGCACTTGTTTCTTGCTGTAATATAAAGTGTGGTTAGTATAAGTGATCAAAACAGTCTTAATAAATTGCTTCCATTAAAGGTTAAAACGAAATATTTAATTCGTAAATCTAGATTAAATATTAAAACGGAGAGAGATCAAATTAGTCTTCTCTTCCGTCATATAGAAAACAAGGTCAACCACTGCCAGATGTAAGTCTCTTGTTCGAAGTTGGTTATCAATCTTGGTTAAGGATAAATGAAAAGTTTTGAGTTCTTGAATAACTAATTACACTGAAGGGATTATTGCGTATCTTTTGCGGTTGCATACCTCCAACAAGACCTTCCCCGGAATGCCGAAATCGAGAACACGGCAGACCAAGGGAAGTCCACACGTCTGCCCTCACTGAAATCCAACGGCCAAGAGAATGCCAACAATCTTTGGCTGAATGGTTTTTTCCACAGATTTGGCATGCCAACTTTTCTTCTTTTAATTTTTTTATTGTTAAGGTTAATTCTTTAATTTGTTTGGACTGGGTATTTTGCTGCTCTGATATTGAATTAAAAAGTGAAGTCATTGCTGGTTGAGGGTACAGCACATATGTTGTTAAAGTCATATTCTTTTTGATTCAATGCATTCTCTATATGGACTGCTTTATCTACTAACTCATCAAAATTTTTTAAACCAAATTTGAGTAACTCCACTTTAATGTCAGAGCGTATATTTTTGATAAATTTAGATACCATTAAATGGGATTTAAATTGTTCTAATTGTACGTTTCCTTTTGCATCTGGTGACATGTTGTTGACTATTGTGGTTATTTCCTCAGCAAAATTTTTTGCAGTTTGATTTGGTTTTTGGGTTAGTTTGGTAAATAGGGCAGAAGATTCATGGAAGTTTATTTTTTTTTTCAAATTTTTTGATCAATAATTTTGACACTTTCTCAAAATCAGATTCATCTGAAACCGTTTTATCATTCGATAAAAAATCCAATGCTCTGCCCTTGCAAAGTAATCTTAGGAGAGTTACTCTGTTCGTAGAATTGATATTTTGAATTTCGCAAATGTCAGTAATGTTTTTTAGAAAAATTCTAACATCTTCGTTTTCCTCGCCTTGAAATGGCATAATAACAGACATTAGTGTACAAAAAAGCGCACGTTTACCCGCCATAATGAAGTTATAATCAAAATCAAAGGACAATATATAAATGCAACATAAATACACAAAAAAAAAAAAAAATTAAGCCCTAAATTATATCTGAAAAAAAATTTAACCCTGTACACATCTAATACAAAACATTAATGCATCAAAATAAATATAAAACAGATTATCAATAAAATAAATCAATGAAAAAGTAAATCACTGAGAAAATAAATCAATAAAAATTATTGAACATTGTTTTTTTTTAAGGTATTCACATAAATAAATAAATGATTTTTTTTTTTTACACTAAGAATTTATTAAATTTAAACTTAATGATAAAGAATTAAATTCTTTAAAATATTAACACCGAATCTCCGAAATCACTGATCTCCGATCCCATGAAATGGTCGATCGGCACCAAAATGCTAGATTATTAAAAGAAAAAAAAAAAAAAATAAGGGAAGGTTAAATATTAATTAATTTAAAGGTGTTAAAAATTGGTTATAGGAAAAAGAATATTAAGCTATTATTTTAAAGTTCTATTTAAGATAGTGGTAGTACAAAGCGCGTGTAAAAAGGGGAAGAAACAACATGGTGTAAAATTAATGAACACATAAATCACTCACCTGAACTAGTAAACAGAATATAGATGGCCGACACTTAAGTTATCTCGAACACGTAGAGAGTATTGTACAAAATTAATACACAGCATTTTAACTCATTAAAGGAACACTACTCTATGAACGCTAAATATTTTATTGATCATATATAAAAACATAAATAGTACCTAGACCTGCACAGATCCCAAAAGAATAAAGTAAAATAACACAGTATGACTATCAAATAATGTTTCCCTTGTTATTACATGCTATATTGCATAGAAACAATGCATAACAATTTTGTTATGAGATGAATATACAATGATGCATGAAAAATTTGTTATAGATAAAACAATCATTTTTGGCTGGAACGAGTATCATATGCACTTTCTAAACAAATGTGGAAATAAACTCAATTGAATGAATCATTCACGATGTTGCAACTAACATTATTCCTCAATCATTGAGTTCTTTTTATGTAACAATTCATTGTCCGCTGTCGACCAATAGAACATTTTGATTTGAAGAAAAACAATTCATGAGCTCAATGCTCATATTAAGGCTGCACTAAAACTCGAGTTCATCAGCAGTACTTTGCTGCTTTTTGCATAGTTCTCAACTGATAAGAAGAAAAAGATCATACCTGTTCGTCAAATACAGTTTCAATCGTTGAGCATTTAGATTGTAGACGACTGAGAGCAGCAGGATCTGGCATACCTCAATTTCCAGCTGTAATTGAATTGTTATGCGGGGTAACTCCACTTTGAAAAAATATTTCGGCTATGGACCTGTTTAGCCCATCACCAGAAGTTATATGTTGAGATCTTTACCAAGTCATACCATGAGATTTTATATGGATGGATAGAAGTTTATTATGAGATGACAATACTTTATGAATATAAAAGATTATTTTAATTTCGTTTGGACAATGCAGACCTTCCACGGAATGCTGAAATCGAGAACACGTCAGACCAAGGGAAGTCCACATGTCCGCCCTCGCTGAAATCCAACGGCCAAGAGATAGCATCCCCTCTTTCGAGCGTCGTTCCGAAGAGCGGTAAAAATGCGCTACGCTGATTGGCCAAAATCAAACGCGTGCCAAAGACAAGCATTGGCCAAGATCAGCGGTTATGGATATTTAATTATTGAATAAAAGGATCGTTAGAAAATATATTTGAAAATTATTATTATAAATTACGTTTAAAAATATTAATTGGGTAAATATTAGAGTTAAGATATTTAATTTATTTAAATTTATATTGACGATCTTTTAAGAAAAACTTAATAAAATTATTTTTAACATAAAATTTAGATAATTAAATTAAGGATTAAATATTAAATTAAATATTAAAGTAAAATTATTTTAGAATTAAATATTAAAATTTGAAAATCAAAGTTAATTATTTAAATTTTTTTAAAAATTAACAAATGTTACCTGACAGAGGGTAAGTGCAATCACAGATCGCACAGAGGGTTTCGTTTAATATTTCTTTCAATATAACTTATCATTTAATTAATAAATCAAAATTGCTAATTTATAATTATAAAAGTCTTACATACATGATAGCACCAACAAATCTAATTATAAAAGGAATTTATTTTTATCAAATTAAAAATGTTCAAAACAAATTATCTATCTACTATATAATAAAGCAATCTATACAATATCTGTGCATAATGCATATGCCATTTTGCGAACAACAAAATTTTGAAGTTGAAATGAAATTTCGGTTTTGCATATTTTGCTGCTACAAATTTTTAAACTTGTAAACATTGCACATTTTCAATTTTAGCATCGTCATACACAAATAAAAAAAAAAACCACTTTTAAATGCAATGTATTGTTTGTTTTTAAGATAATTTTTTGTAGTTTTTAATGCAAATTTTATAATTGTGGCAACAGAAGTACACCATTTCTATTAAAAATAAAGGAAAAAAGGAAAATAATTTTTATACCTATTTTAACTTGTGTGCAACAATTAAAAGAAAAAACAACAACAAAATACATATATGGCCATTGATCACAAGATGTATTTCACCATAACTGATAGAAAAGTTATTACAGCAATTTTATACACATCGCCATGTTCAACATTATCCATTTGAGTTACAAATCTTCGCAAATGAATAACATTCATAAAACTGTTAAAAGAAGTGCAATTTTGCAGTGAAAACAGGTAAACAATGTACTTCAAAATATGGATGATATCATATGCTTACTGTATAAAATAATGATTTATGAAAAATATGCAATTAGACGTTTTGATTTTCCAACTAGGCAATTATTGGAAAAAGCTTAGCTAAGCTCGTAGTAAAGAGTTTTCAATGTACCGGGATTCCCATATGAGAAAAATAAGTCAAAGCAGACTTGTAGCACCGTTTGCTTATAACATCTGACTCGTTGATTTCCAGTAATAGACACAAAGTAAGAAAACTTCAAAGGAACAGAAAATTTCCAGAATCATTAGAACTTTCATTTTAAATAATACATTAAAAGTCACACATCACACAAGACAAGTAACAAAAGGTATTCAGCTGTAAGTACACTAAATCTGAACTTTCTGACTTTAATAGTTTTTGCCTATCGACTGACAGACAGAGGATAGAGACGAATATAGGGTTTCATCAGATGAATGAAACCCAAAGAAAACTAATGCAATAAAATTGT
This sequence comes from Maratus speculifer, assembly GCA_964019185.1. Lineage (NCBI taxonomy): Eukaryota > Metazoa > Arthropoda > Arachnida > Araneae > Salticidae > Maratus > Maratus speculifer. The sequence continues at coordinate 71,256 of CAXHSM010000740.1, forward strand.
TATAAAAGATAATCTATAACAGGGGTGGGGAATTTTCGAAAAATTTCACCAGCCAGGGATTTATTTTACTAGCCCGCAAAATACAATATACAGTTGGAAGTAGTTAACACAAAATTTAAACAACTGAAAAAACAGTTAATTACTATTACTACATTGCATTTTCATATTTTTGTTCGATAAAAATAAGAAATATATACAAGAGAAAAAATATTAGTACTATAGCATAGAATTTAGTATAATATTTATATTACAAAAGTTGCAAAATATAGAGATCTAATAAAAATAAATAAAGATTCTGGCATCTTTACAGTTTGAAGTTTGAAAAAATAACTTAAAACTTCACTCGCCCTGAAGGAAAATTTACTCGCCAGTGGCGAGTACAATGACGTAATTCTCCAGCCCTGATCTATAAAACCATTGCCAGAAGTAATGTGGATGTACTGCATATAATTATTAGCTTATACAGTGAAACCTCCAAATAAGGGACACTCCGAGTAAGGGACAAAAGTTCTGGTCCCATTCCTTTAGTATAGGACCTGTAATCTATTTACTTCTGAATAAGGGCACTCGATTTAAGGGACACCTGAAAATAAAATTTTGCATTTGATTTTTGCCATTCAGATAATGAAGTAGTCTATGGTGAAAATTAAAATACAGAATTTGACAAATTATCATTGAGGCTGGCAGTCATGTTTATACAGAGGCATACAATACAATTGAGGAGCAAATATTCATCCATAATTCAAATAAAGATTGCGTTAACAGTTGAATACCTTTTCGTAAATACATAATGAAAGACTAAAATTTGTAAGTATGGTAACTGAACACTTGAATGGTTTGTAGTGAAAAACTGAAACCTGAAAAACAATCATTTTTGATTGATTAGTATATCAAGTAAGAATCTTTTAAATGTTATTGTAATTTTTGCATGTACACAAATATTTGCATAAAAAATATAAATCAGTAACTCTAAAAATCATTTAATGTAGTAACTGATTGAAATTTTAAATTAATTCTCTTTTGTGTCTGATTAACATAATTAATAGCCTTTGGGTACATTTAAACTTCACCTTTAATGTTTGGTTGTTTTTTATGTGTTTTCTAAACGATTAATTTATAAAAAGTAAAAACTCCAAATAAGAAACACCTATTTTAAGGGACAAAAATTCTGGTCCCGTGGGTGTCCCTTATTCGAAAGTTTCACTATATATATACTTTCCATTTGACATTTTAACAAAGTTATGTAAATATTAACTTGGTTTTATTTTTAAATTATTATCACATAAAATAATTATGCACTAAACAATATTAATCTGAAAAAAAAAAAAAAAAAAAAAAAAAAAAAAAAGATCTTACCAATGAAAAATAATTTTCCAAAGCATCCTGATTGAATCTCTTCATCAGGACAAATGAAATCTGGTTGAGAAGATCAGGAATCATGTGAAAATGCCGACAAAGTTATCAGCCACCCTTTTAAGCATGGAAAAGGAATTTTTTTTTTTTTTTTTTCGTCTTTTTACTTGTATCAAATTTGATACTTCGTATAAAGTCTTTGAATTTTTGCCACTTCTGCAGATGAATAGAATTTTTGGTGACTGCTGACCAAAGGGGATTATCTGAACTGAGTCTCCCGACTGTTAACACTATCAAACAGGTCATTGACTGTAGAACAAAATTCGGCAGTGTAGTTAGCAGCTGCAGGAAGCCCTTTCAATGACGTCATGAAACACAGTGCAACCACTACTGAGTTGCACTGACTTGTGCTGCTCGTTTCACACTTATCTTGTTGAGAGCAAGGCTAACTTATCATAATATAAAGGCTTGTCATTCACCAAGTTTCCTTTGACCGCAGTACAGGGGGCGCTGAACTACATGATTTTCACGTTGGTAGCGCCATCTAATGTTAGAAACTGAAATGTTTTCCATTATTTCCTATGGGATTATTAGCAGTAGTATGCACCAGGTGGCGTTACATATGAGACAAAGTCATATAATAAGTTGGTAATTATAGGGACAATTCAACAATAGATTTTCTCCTGAATGCGAGGCCTTGATATTATGATAAGGGGGCCTTGGTTGAGAGTAGCCACTTCAACATGATTGCAAGTTAATTTTTTAACAATGCAATGAGTGTGTCTTTCATCAAAATTGAACACCTTAACAATATGATCCCAGTCAGCAACCTTTGATGTGTTAAATATAGCCAGGTAATTACAAAAATTATTTCTAAGGTATTTTAGAAGATGTGGAGGGTCAAACAAGGCAAATATTTTTTTCTCGTTGACAAAGTATGGCTTGTCTTCAGTGACTGCTAGTTCATATGAAAAAAGCTTCTAGTAGCCATGTCACATATGATCGCCTGAGGATTTAGGCCACATTCCCACAACTTTCCAATTGCTTCATAGACAAGCAATTTCAATACTTCAGATGAAGTATTATCTTTGGAAAAAAATACACCAATAGCTTGCTTTTACTTCTTGCAGATACCTCGGACTATGAAGAAAAGAGCATGGGAAGCAATTTGTGGTGCTTCACTCTTGCTGCACGTTTCATATCCGATGATCTGGTCATATCTGGAATAATATGCAAGGCCTTCTTTCATCTTCATTTCATCAAACGCCAACGTGCATAATTTGTCTTCATCCTTCATAGTTGATGACGTACGCTAACACTTTCCAAACAGAAGAAAAGAAACCTGGACGGATACTAATTCCAGATAAGGTCTTCTGAAGTGTCCTCTTAGTGGGAAATCTAAAGAATTTCATCAAGCCACTATAAGCTCGTGGACTTGTCAAAAATATTTGTAGTGCCAAATTCTTGTATTCAGCTGTCCACCTTCGGCCATATGTTGATTTTCCATAGCATTTAAGTTGACTTTATACATGACAGGTGGCATTACTCTCTGCAGTGTCTTCAAACAAGCATCGAGGTATGCCACGTTCAAGTTTCCTTTTCACATAATAATATTTCCTCCTAAATTTCTTTATTTTGAAAGTTTTAGGGGTGTCAATATTATGGCTCATTTTCTACAGGCCTCTACAGGATCCACCTTTCTTCTTTTAGGAGATAGCAAACCTGGAATGAGATTGCAAATATGTTTTACATTAAAATGTCACAATATTATTTAAATAAATTCTTAATTTATCCTCAATGCAAAATATTTTACCTGTTTGATAATTTAATTTTCCTATATTTTTAAAATTTTATTTTCTATCTCTTTCTATTTTTAATTTTATTATCTTCTGATTTAATAATATTTTTAAGTGAAAGATTAAATTTAACTTTTAATTGATTAAATTCATTATTTTTTATTCATTTTATGTGTGCATAACAGTTCAATTAAATATTCCTTATTGAGTTTGTTCTTTCATTTTCTATCTACATTAAGAAATTATGGATTAATGTATAACTGTTAGCTAAAATTCAGTATTAAAAATCTTTTTGGGTCAAACACTATAATACTCTGATCATTGAAACAAAAATCACATTGAACCATTTCTTTAATTAAATTTATGTATCTTTAACACCTCTTCTTAAAAACAGAAGAAAAATCTTAACTAGATAAATTTCATTGTAGACTAACTTTTAATGAAATAAGTTCGAAGTGAAGCTCACCTGCAGATTCATCTCTTTTTCTCTTAAGTGTGCTAGTCAATTGCGGAGCTTCTGAAAAATCTGAAGTATCTTTATCTGTAAATATTGATAATTATTACAAAACCAGTTTTGGATAACATTTCACTTTATTCCTAAAATAGGATTCACACTGATTAATTACATCAGCTTACCTGTAACAGAACATATCTTTTGGGATACAAACATCATACACAGTTGGTGAATAAACCTCCACTCTATCCTGGTACGATTCACTTCAGATTCCAAAGAACTTCCAGCTAAAGAAAAAAAATTATAAAAATTATATTGTTGTAATTATTGTGCAAAAATTTTTGAATGACATTAGAAAATAAAATTCAGAAATGACACTCGAAAACAAAATTCATTTTCTATTTATTGATGTTACAAAAGCTTATGATAATATTCTAATTGCAAAATTACTGAATATATCAAATTAATATAAAGTCAAATATTATTACAGTAATTTAAGAGTTATACAAAGCAAAAACAAAGATGAAAACAATATGAGTGAATTTTTAAACAGTTTTTAAAATCTGCAGACCATACAAAATATGCAAAAATATTTTTTATTAGTCAGTTATATTTCAATTTGACCACAATATAAACATTGTACTAAGTTCTATATTATGCTAAATTTTACTGTATATATTTCTTGCATGCAAGTTTGCGAGATTTTTATGTTTTAATGCAGAGATTTCATAAAACAGTGCCATGAAGAAGTAACACTGTTTCAGATGTGCTGAGTTGTATTTAATTGCCTCTATCGTTGACTTCGAGAACAGCTTAACAATTATATTCGTATGGCCTAGTTAATTCATGGTCTTTATTGGTCTGACTGGTTAAAAACAATCTTTTAGGGAATGGAGGAGTTTTTGGCAGATCCAAGTGAAAAATTCTTATAAATTATACAATAAATGTACAGGGTTCGCACGGACCTTAAAAGTCCTTATAAACTCCTTATATTTCGATAGTCCTTAATAAGGATCCTTAAAGTCCTTATTTTTTATTGAAAGTCCTTATTTTTTAACATGGGCTTAATATTAACACGATCCGTAAAATGTTTAAAAAAAATCGCCAAACATTCCAGTGGTGATTCCCGTCCGAAATTTCCGAAAATTTACGGCATCCTCTTCCGAAAATTTGAAATTGGGTTCTGAGTTCCACGTAGTTGCCAACTTGTACGGTGTAGCGCGCGGGAAAAACAATCGCGGAGAAATGCAAATTTCGTAAAAGGATCGCCGAAAAAGCACACGTTTCGTCAATATTTTGTGGGAAAACGACGATTTCGCCGATGTTTTTGTGAATGAACTTTGTCAAAAGATCGCCGAAAAATGTGAATTTCATGTGCGGATCACCGAAAAAACGGCAATTTCACAAAATATCGCAGATAAAACGCTGATTTCGTCTGAAGATCGCGGGAAAACGTCGCTTTCGTCTAAAGATTGCAGATATAACGCCGATATTGTTAAAAGATCGCGGGAAAAAAGTCGTTTTCGATAAAAGATAGCTTAAAAATATTTTGTCAAAAGATTATTGAAAAAAAAAACCCGCCGATTTCATCAAAAGATCACGGAAAAAACGCCGATTTCGTCAACAGATCGCGGGGATAAAACGCCTAAAGATGATTCTCTTCCGAAGTTTTAAGGCATCTTCTTCCAAAAATTTGAAATTGGGTTATGAGTTCTGCATAGTTGCCAACTTATACGGTTTTGCGCGCAGAAAAAACAATCGCGGTGCAATGCAAATTTCGTGAAAGGACGCCGAAAAGCATACACTTCGTCAATATTTCGTTGAAAAACGACGATTTCGTCAATTCTTTTGTCAACGAACTTTGTCAAAAGATCGCTGAAAACACGAATTTCCTGTGCGGATCGCGGAAAAAACGGCAGTTTCACCAAATATCACTGATTTCGTCTAAAGACCGCAGGAAAACGTCGATTTCGTCTAAAGATCGCGCGATCTTTTAACGTGGATTTCGTCTAAAGATCGCGCGATCTTTTAACGCCGATTTCGTTAAAAGATCGCAGAAAGAACGCCGTTTTCGATAAGATTGCTTAAAAAGTATGTCAAAAGATCATTAAAAAAAAAAAAACGCTGATTTTATCAAAAGATCACAGAAAAAACGCCGATTTCGTCAAGACCGCGGGGATAAAAGGACGTTTTCGAAAATAAATCACGTAAAAATGCAAATTTTCTGTAAAGATCGTCGAAAAAACGCCGATTTTATTAAAAAGAAACACGGGAAAAATGCGGATATTGTCAAAAGATCGTGGAAAAACTGCCGATTTTGACAAAAGATCGCAATAAATCGCCGATTTTGCTAAAATATCGCAGATAAATCGTTGATTTCGTCTGAAGATCGCGGATACCCCCCCCCCCAATCCCCGCCGATTTCCGAAAATGCGATGTGAATTTCCGAAAAAAAAATTCCCCCAGAATCACCCCTGAAAACGCCGTTTTTTGAGAAAATATCGTGCAAAAAATGCAAATTTTGCTTAAAAATCGTCGAAAAAAACGCCGATTTCATTAAAAAAAAAAAAAAAAGAAAGAAAAAAGGGAGAACATTGATTTTGACAAAAGTTCGCAATAAATCGTCGATTTTGCTAAATATCGTAGATTAATCGCCGATTTCTTCTGAAGATCGCGGATACACCCCGCCCCCTTCCCAGAGAGGGGGGGTGTGCAACACGCGGAATTCCCCTTCCCCCTGCATCGCCGATTTCTGAAAATGCGATGTTAATTTCTGGAAAAAAAAATTTCACCCAGAATCCGCCCCTGGAACATTCATAATCTGCCAAACATAGAGGCTGAAAAAAAAAAAAAAATCAAGTTTTCTTGTTATAATTTTCTTATTTCTGATTGGACATTAAATCTGCCTCTTTTGTTTTCCGATTGCTACGTAGAAACCTCGTATCCACAAACACCAATCATAATCAGTATTCATCATCTAAAATTTCCTTTTCTTTGATATAGAGAAATGAATAACAAAGAAGATATTTCGCCAAATAATTGCACAATCTGTTCTATAATCTGCTTCTCTGTGTTTGATCGTAGTTTTATTATTTCACTGGATATGTGTAGCATGGTTAACAGCAACAGTCTTCCTCTGCAGGAAATTAATTGAAGATGACTTAGGTTTTATAAAAAAAAAAAAATATGGCTTCTTGAAAAAGAAGTATCGGAGTTAGAAAATAAGGCCAATGAATTAGCTGATAAAACTGATCAACTATAGATATTCAATTATTTATAAAATCAAACAATTGTAAAAAATTTGCAAAAAAAAAAAAAAAAAGGGAAGAAATTTCTTTCCTGACCAAAGAAAGAGATGCTAAAAAACAGTTACTAGCCAACTATAGTTATATATTTACGATTAGAATTTAATGTAAGTAATTATGTGTACTGTTCTTTTTTTAACTTTAGAAAGTCCTTATTTTTCTTTTAGCGAAATCCTTATAAAGTCCTTACAGAGTCCTTATTTTCCATTTAGCAAACTCTGTATGAACCCTGATGTAATTATAGAAATTTTTACAATAAGCATGACATTCATTATATAGGGTAGATGTGCCAGTAATGGGCCACCTCGCACTTTTTGGTTTATAAAAAAATAATAAATAATAGTTAAGCTTTTATTATTTTTTTCTGAACTCTACCTTGTATGCTTTATAAGCTGGATTAATTTTTTACACTTTTCATCAAAACAATTAGGAAGCAGAAAATAAAGTTTCACAGTTTTTCTGTTTTTCACTGAAAATCTTAATGAACATGCTAAGAGCAGATTTACTTACTTAGTTTTATATCTTTTTTATTTTTCCGTAAAAATTGAATGTTTTTGTTTGGTTAGCAATTTAAAACATTGAATTTAATATACCAATGACCATTTACAAAATTTTACTTATTTTTAAGATTTTAGGAGGGGTGGTCCATTACTGGATTGCTTATTTCGTGATTTTCCAGTAATGGACCACCCAAGTGACCAATACAAAAAGTGTTATTTCAGTAGAGATAAAATATTTTGATTTAACGAAAAGCTAAATAAGCAAATTTAATACTTAAATTTTACCTATTAGAATTTAATAAAAGCAATTTCTTTATAAATAGTTGTTTTAAAAAAGTCATCCAAAATTGGTACAAAACACAAGCAGAACATTTGACAAAATCTAGATGTGCCGTTACAAAAGAAGTTGTTTTAAGTTGGTTCAGAAATGTAAAATCATATTTGGAAGAAGATATTAAATATTTTCTTCCGAATTCTAAAGCATACAGAGAGAATTTTCAATAAGATTAAAACAAGGTTTCTTTTGTGCTCTTAAAACAAGTAAAATTTGGGGATCAAAATCAGTTAAAGATGTGTATTATGTAGTACCAAATAATGAAAAAGAACAAATCACTGTTACGGGATGTTTTTCAGCAACTAATGAGATTACTCCATTGGTGATAATATATCCATATAAGCATCTCTGAAGGGAAATTGTGGAATCAATCTGTGCCAAAATGATGGGCTATATGATTATCTGAAAATGGTTGGATAGTGCAAGAACATTTATCATTTTAAATGCATTCTAAAATTCCATATTGAATAGTTTGGACTATCGGAAAGGGGTGATAAAATTGAAGATCTGTTATTTATATTTCACAATTGCACAGCATTTCATTTAGATAATGATATGAATGAAGATTAGAGACTTTTTTTAATGCCTTATTTTATCTAAACTTGATTTCAGTAAAACATTGTCTTGATATTATAAATCCTTTAAATTTAAATATTTTGTTTTATATCTTTACAATATAAATCCTTTAATGTTATTTAATAATATCATTAATATTTTGTTTTATATCCAGATTATAAATCCTTGATTATAATAAATTCATAACTTAAATTTAAATATTTCGTTTTACATTTTTTCTTTATAAATCCTTTAATGTAATGAATTTCTAACTTAAGTTTTAATATTTTGTTTTATTAGTATGCTTTCATTAAATTCTGGAGCAAAATATAGTTGAAACAAGTTGGAAATTGCACGTGAAGCGCAGCAAATGAGGTGCGTTCTTACGATAACGAAGTTTTAAAAATATACAGATCTTCCTAATATAGTAGACAATACTCCGGATACAGTACAGTGGTTGAACTCTTTGTATTCCTATAAACATACAGGAATTTTCATTACACCTCAGCAACGTATATCATATTCATAAAATGTGGCAGAGTTATAATTAAAACATGTCCCAAACAATGTTTCCCCGTAAAGCATTATGTAGTGGAATACTTTTGTGTGGCCCTGTAATTTAATAATAAATATTCTTTGCATCTTAGATTGTACAGAATTTTTATTTTAGTATATATATATGTCATAGGTTCATGTCAATTTTATTATGTTCGAATGAGTGTAACACCATTAAAATGCATTTGCAACTTTTTTTCCCATTGACTGTAATGTAATGGAATACTTTTGATAGTCCCTGTAATTGATCTATGCATCTGATTATTATAAGATCTGAAATGACTCGATAAAATTATGTAATAATTATATGTTTTAAATTGCAAACGATGAAAATGCATTTTAAACTTTTTCCCCATTGATCGTAATGTAACGGAATCCTTTTAATTTTCCCTGTAATTGATCTATTCATCCGATTTTCATAAAATTTGAAATGACTCGACAAAATTATGTAATAATTATGTATTTTAAATTTCAAACTATTCGGTTGGATAGTATTTGCTTGTTATATGCAGACAGACAGACAGACGAACAGACAAACGGACATGCAGACGGACAGACAGAGGGACAGCCGGACGGACTGAACGACAACTATATGTGCTACGTATTTACATAATCACGAACGCACCTAAAAACAATTATCTGTTATTTTTTGTAGGGTGGCCCATTACTGGAACATAGGCAGTCCATTACTGGAACATAGGTGGTCCATTACTGGGCTTTTGCGTGTTTAGACATATTTCTATTATTTAAAATTAATTTTTTATTTCTATTGGGAAATGTAACTGTGGGATTAGTTAAATATTGTTGAAAGATTAATATAATATGAAAAAAATTAGAATACAATAATTATAACTATTAATAAAAAATTATTTTTTAGAGAAATTCCTTAAGGTGGCCCATTACTGGCACATCTACCCTATATATAAATATCACAACACAGACAATGTTAGCATAATACGATCCCTCTATATTAAGTAAGGACATTATAAATAGCCCTATCATAAACAGAAAGTTTGTTCTTTTTAATTCATTATTTAGTTTTTAAGAACAAACTTAATTTCCATACAAATCAATACAAAATTCATGATCGGTCAAGAACCACTGTTTTGGAATGAATTAAGTTTGTTAATGGATCATCTACTATACAAACATTGGGTTTAATATTTCTAAAAAAATTAAAATCATATAAAAAAATATAAATTTACCTTCAAATATATCTAAAATGTTGGAATTCTGAAAGCTAGATGGTGCAGAAGAAATTGTGGAACATCCGTCTAAAAAACAACAACAAAAGTAAATCACGTTGGAATAAAACATTTAGGCATGTTATACAAGTTTATAGTACTATGCAATTATGATTTTAAATCAGGAAGCAGCATCACAGAAAATTTCCTCATGCAGTTAGTTGCTGGATATCTAGAATTATCTAAAACTCTATTGACATATTAAAACAGAACTGGTCTGCCAAGTTGTATCTTAGTAGAAAACACCTGCAAATCCAATTTTAGAATCAACTCCTAGGTTTACCATTATATTTTCCTGCTTTCTTACCTCTATGTTTTCATGCATTTGGGTTGCAGTAAAACACAATGATAAATCTACAATTCATCCATTAAAATAGTCTGAAGGTGGTTTCTGCCAAGATATGATCTTTTAAACTAGTTGCAATTTAATACACTAATCAAATTATGTGCAATTCTGGAATTTCAGCTTTCAACTCCATGAGGTGATAGTCTATACAACCACTTCTCTGTCTATTTAATGCTATTAAATTTCTATAATGATATGACTAATATTAACCCTAGATAGATAACCATATTTCACTATACATTAAATCGATTACGTCGAAGGTTATCTATCTAGGGTTAAGCATTACAAATTTATCTCCTATGCAAGATTAAAGGTAAATAGTGAGGTAAAATGCTAAGACTTAAAGTCTTAGCAGAAACAATGTATTGTAACACTAATAGTATCGTTTTCACTAGAAGACACATTTAAGAAACAGTGCACTATAAATTCTATTTTAACAGACTTTCGTGTCAAAAGATTATATAAAATAATTAAAAAGATTTAAAAATGTATTTGACAAATTAATTTCAAGCAAGATATGTTATTTTAATAAATTGTGAGCATTTTCTTATTAAATAAAAAAGCCAAGTCTTGGAAGTATCTAAAAGTTAGTAACCTATGTCAATGCTCCAACATTAGTAGCATTATTCAATTTCACAATTTCTTCTGAAATCTCATTCTGTACTTTGTTTTTTATTGATTGTAACGATGATTTGTCCTCAAATACGTGCTGTTTGTAGCGAGGGTCCAATAATGTGCACAATGCAAATGTCATATTTTTTTCAAGGTTTTTAAAACGTTCATCTAGGCCCCTTTTGAGCTGGTTTATGACAGAAAGAACTGCTTCTGTGGTACGTTTTTTCGCACAAGTTTCTTTCAGGCATCTTGTGATGACTATCACCGAGCTTCCTGTGAGGTAGTTCTCTCCACTCATACTGCTAGTCATCTCATCAAATGGCTTCAAAATCTCGCAAACATATTTGCAAGCTTGCCATTCTTAGTTTGTAATAATCGGCAAATCTCTATCCAAGAGAGCAACAGTGGCTCGAACTGCTTCTTCCAGGTCAACAAAACGTTGAATCATATGGTAAGTTGAATTCCAGCGTGTCGCCACATCTTGGATAAGCCTTTTCGGCAGTGAAAAGCCATTTATGGTTTGATACTTAAGAAATTTTTTAGAGGCTATGTTGCTTCGTTTGAAATGCCCAACGACTTGTTTTATCTTATCAATTGTTGGCTTCATCGATTCCAAAGAGCTTTTTACAATTAAATTCAGCATATGTGCATAGCATCCGTAATGCTTCCACTTCAAAGTATCTTCAAATGCGCTGGTAATGTTGCTTGCATTGTTGGATACTGCAAAATTAACTTTGTGATGCAAATTCCATTCCTTTGTGACATTTTTAATTTCCTGGGCCAAATGAGCTCCAGTATGACTTCCCGGTAGGTTTGCACATTTCAAAAGAATGGATTTGAGCTCGAACTCTTTCGTTATATAATGCACAGTAATTGATATGTAGCTCTCTGCAACAGATGAAGTCCAGCAATCTGTCGTAATGCAGACAGTTTCTGCTTCGGAGGACACGATTTCTTTAATATTATTGTAGGTTTTGTGATATAGAACTGGAATCATATTATTCGAAATTTTTTTTCTGTTGGGTAGATCATATCCAGGGGTCGACTTAGCAAATTTCTTGAAGCCTACATCTTCAACAATTCGAAATGGCTGGTAATCTTTTATAAAAAGATCCAATAGATCCCTATCAATTTCTTTTTTCTTGCTCGGTGTCATTTTTTCCGATATGTATGAACTCAACAGTCTGATTTTTTTTTTTTTTCTGACTATGTACTGTTACTGCAGAAATTGGTACTGAAGAAGATGATGCTGGAATGGGGTCATCTTGAGAGGCATCCACTTCCATGATATTGACTCTCTTTTCTGGGATTACTTGAGGCTCTGGATCCAAAGCTGGTCTTTTTCTACTCGAAGTAGAAATCGTAGCTAAAACACCAACATGCTTTCTTTCCAGATGTTTCTTTAAATTGCTAATTGTAGACTTATAGGAAATACATATTTTGCAAATATTGCAACAAGCAAATTCATTTTCCGTTTTCGAGAAAAAAGACCAAATTTCACTTGTCTTTCTCGAACTCATCTTCAAAATATATTATAATACTATATTAACTATACTAAATAACATAAAATGTAAAAGAAAATAAATAAAAATCAAAATCACGAGGTAAAACTAGACGGAAAGCTAAGCAGAAATACTAATGACAAACAACAAGCGAAAATAAAATGAAAATAATGACTGATACTGATATATTGTTTAGTGTCTCCACTCTTATACCCACGGCTACTGCAACCTTTTCACCACTACGAAAAGAATGAAATATTCTTACTCATCCACTCGAAAAAAAGAGCCCACTCAAACAGTTAAAAAATGTCCGACTTAAAATCAAAATAATTCAAAATAATTTTCTCAAACTCTCTTAAAGGACAATTTTAGATCTTCTTTATTTAAATCAAAAAATGCGAAATCCAGAAATAATATTTAAAACAAAAGTATTCCGGCATTTTTATAACAATACGAATCACTGGCAGAAGCTTTTATTTTTATTTTGTGTCGGCCGATTATCTATTCGAGAGATATAGGATAGGCCTACGGGGGGTGGGGGGAGTGCCCTTCGTGGAGGTCTTTTAGTAGCGGAAGCTAACTTAACTTTTCAGTACCTACGAAACCGTCAAAAAGTCAAAGCAAAAGCTTTGACATTTTGAGATTAATCTTGACTTTGACTTTACCAGCACTGCCATTTGACATTTGAAAAATCGGAAAATTTCTCAAATGTCATAAAAGGAGATATCGGGGGGAAGGGAGAGAGAATAAGAATAGGAAAGTAAAGTAGTTAAGTCTCATCTTTATCCCATTCGAAGAAAGATGTGTTTCTGTTTGATATTCTTATTATTGTTAAGTACTTTGTGACGATGACAACAATGCGGATTAGATTTGTATGCTAATGCTAACACCCATACTAGCAACTAGAGTCACCTTTATCACTGGTAAAGAAGCCTAACTTCCACCCTTTTTTTGAATTCCACAGAATGATATCATGTTTATAAGATTTTAAGAGAATACAGAAAAAATTTCATAGCAGACACTTCCGAATAGTGCAAACCTCTATTTAGCAAACAATTTTTTAAATGCGAAACACTTAAACATTTATCTGCTTTTACTTTTGAATAGCGTACATCTTCTAACGGTGGACCTATTCTGCGATCCCCGAGATTGAGCTGCTTGTTACTCCGATTTTATTGAATTTAAATTTTACTTAAAATTAAAAACAGGATTTTCACCTGGGAGGGTTTTTTAAATCATTATTACTCATAAAAAAATACACTTTTTTTGGCTTTATGTTTACAAAATAATCTTTTTTAGTATTTTTTTTTTTTTTTTTTTTTTTTTTTTGATAGTTTGTTGAATTATCACCATTCCCTGCACATGACTATTAATAAGATTATGCCTTAATATGAATTCGAAAATACCATTACAATCAAATCCCAAATTAACATTAGAATTCAGAACTTATTGAATTAATAAATAAATTAACTTACTGGTAGGAATTAACGCTTACTGGTAGGCCAGCAGTAATCTGGTACATATTATGATAAATCCAGTTGTTTTAAATAATTGATTCACCAACCTATTTTTCACCATTATAACTTTTGTGAATATATTTCGATTGCAATCAAATTCATGCATGTTATAATAGACATTTCCTGCTGCATACATGAATGATGCACAACTTTCCTATCTTTCTTTCTTTTTTCGTTTACATATTTCAACGGAGAGAAAAAAATACAAAATAAACTCATAAACTTTTTTTTTGATTATTTAGATTATGAATGTGAATGAATTTTTGTGTTTTAACTGCTATTTTTATTTAATTCAAGAATGTGTATCTAGTGTAAGGAATACAATAGAATGAAATTTCACAAGGTGTTATACAATCCTTTATTTGTTCAGTTTGACATCAAAATTATTTTTGAAATAGAATTTCGTGCCTTTTTGCTAATTAAATTCTCTTTGCTTTAACCCTTTCGGGACGAAACAGAAACTTTAATCTGTTATTACCTGTTTTTAAAAACAGAAAGCTTTGCCTAATTGAATCGGGAAAATCTTCCGATTTAATAAATCAAAATTTACAATAAAAATTTACTGGTAAGAATAATCAAACATTCTGAACATCTTAAGCGGCATGTGTACCTGACGCTCGTTCCAAAGGGGTTAAGTTCTATTTTTTGATTTATTTAGAGATACATAGTTTTAACCCCTTTGTCCCAAATTATATATTCATAAAAATATTGTCTAAAGCATTTTTTTTTTTTTTTTTTTTTTGTAAATATTTGAAATTACATTAGAAAATTAGACAATCATTTAACAAACTTTAGATGATTTTGGCGATTAAAATTAATTAAGCATTGGATTTGGCCGAATGCTTTGATATTCGGCCAAACCGAATATTCGGCTGGTCGAATAGTTTGATATTCTGCCAAGCCAAATATTCAGCCTAACCGAATAGTTGTAACATGGCCAAATACCGAATATTCGGTGCATTCCTAATGTTTATAATCTCTATGCAAAAGTGCCATAGGCTGCGATATTTACGCTTTTAATGAACCTTTGTTTGTTGTATGTAAATGAATCAGTTATCATTTGTATTAATGATACATTTAAAAAAAATCTAAAATGGTATATGGTAAAAGTAAAATCTTCTAAGACAATGGAAAGAAAAGAATACGTTTCCTTCTTAGCAGATGTAAATGTTTAATATTGTTACGAATTTTGTAAATAGTTAGTGTTTGTACTGTAAAATAATGTAAATAATTTAATGCTCTTATTAAGCTCCATTCCTTTACTAATATTAATTTTTGTTACATTGTCTCTGTTATCAAGCAAACTTGTCTAATGTTTTTCAGTGTATGTCCACGGCAAATTGGTGAAATATTAAAGATATCGCCAAGTTGGCGTCACTTTTGACGACTAATTTTGGTTGCCAAATTTGGCGATATATCACCAAGTTGGCAACAAACTTGGCGATTGTAACCCTTCCCTCTCTATAGTAACCCCCCTTTACATATGCTGATACATTAAATGTTATTCTGTGGTTCTCTGGAATATTCGAGAAACCTGTGGAAATTTCCGGTGCATGCTACGAGCCTATATAAGGAGAGCAATACGAGCTGTTGTGGTTATTATTCATCAGTCAGTCATTGAGTGAGCTGCGATTGTAAGCAAGTTTGCTTGAGTTTTCTCTACATTGTTTCTTCCTGGAGGAGGTTGAACCAGTCCCATCCGTTGCAGCATAGCATTCATATCGTTGATGGGGTCTTCGTCCATGGCTTCTTCTCCCTCTCCCTCGGGTGCTGGTGGTGGCACTTGTCTTCTTGCTGGGGCATCTGCTGCTGGCTGTCCTGCTCTTGGTATATTTTGCATCTGCCCAGCTCCTGCAGGTGGCGGACCGGCTCCGTTTCTTACTCCCAGCCGTCCTTCTAGGGCTGCTAAGAGAGCTATAAACCTATCCTCTCTCATATGTTCTCTGGGAATCTGTAGCCTTTTTGCTCTTAGCACTCTAAAACTGACTACCGGACTAAAGACTTCTTCATAATTTTCCCCCTTTATTTGATTAAACCCCTTCGCTACCAATCTCGCATTGTACCTCGCTATTTCATTTTTCTCGTTTCTTTTAATGGTAAATACCCAGCGGTTTCCAAAAACTTTAGCATCTTTTGGTGGTGTCACAAGATCCCATACCTTTCGTTCATACATAACGTCGATCTCATGGTTCATTGCGTCTCTCCAATTAGATGCTTCTGGGGTTTTAATGGCTTGATTGTAGCTTTGAGGAATTTTAATTTCAGTTAAATTTGCTCCATTTACATTTAAATTTAAAACTTTACCAGATTCTTTGTTTATAGCTAAAATCAAATAAATTTTTATCACATTCTATTTTGTTTTCTTTACAATATTTTATCAATTCATTAAAAGATCTAATTCTAGTGTTGGTTCCTTCTATGCCATAGTACATGTCTGTTTGATTTCCGGTTTTTCGGGGTACTGCTTTACAGGTCCATGGAATTGATGCACAAGGTTTTAAAATATTCTGCTCCGAAACTTCTGGATCTTTTATTTGACAGCCTCACTCCCCAATTGAGATGTATTCTCAGGTTCATAAAAAATATCTCCATCTTCTGGAAGATATGAATATGAAAAATTAAATTTTTGCTCTTTAAATTTTGAAACTACATCAACCCCCCTTTTTGTTTCATCAAATCTTACATTAATGGTTTCTACAATTTTATTTTCATAAATTAGCTAGATTCTATAGCCTTTCGTTGATTGAGCTTACCTGCACATGATCCCCAGTTTAGCTCGCATATCAAGCTTCTTTCTAATTTGTTAGGGCACTCCAACGTACGCTAAACATCCAAATTTCTTTAAATGAGAAACCGAGGGTTTTTTACCAGAATACATCTCAAAAGGGGTGATTTTTGACTGTTTGTGACATACCCTATTCCATATGTAAGAAAAACACATTAAGGCTTCTGCCCAAAATTTTTGAGTTAAGCCGCTAGCATTGAGAAGAGTCTTTACACCATCCAAAGCAGTTAAATTAAAACGCTCTGCAACCTCGTTCATTTCAGGGCTGTACGGGTTCGTCTTTTCATGAAAAATACCCTGCTTTTCTAAAAAAGAATCAAATTCTCTGTTACAAAATTCTAAACCACCATCAGTTCTGATTGAAATTATTTTCTTATTTAGATACCTTTCCGCTCTACTTTGAAATATTTATAAAGATTGAAAAACATCAGATTTATTCTTGATGGGGTAAACTAACAAAACGAGAAAAATCATCTATGATGGTGAAAAAATAAAGACTCCCTCCATGCGATGTTACTTGTAAAGGCCCACTGTTAATCTAGTTGGATTCAGTTAATCTAGTTGGATTAAGAGCTGCAAAATGATTTTCGCCTCTACTGTTTCAGTTTAGAAAAGCAAGAGTTCAGAAGTTTCATTTGAAATTTTGATAAATGTTGTAATTAAAACTGCAATACCTAATTTATATAATAATGTGTGGAATAAATCAAGACTTGCTGCAAAAGACTTATTATATTTTTGTATGATGAACTAAATTAGAGATAGTAGAACTTTGCGGTAAAGAGGAAAATACCGTAAAAGAAACTGCACAATTCTTCCCCCCGAATATCTGCATTTAAAACTGGTCTAAAATTGGCGTTGTTTTCCAATTCTTTTGTTCACATGGTTACATGAGTTACTGAGTGTTTGAATCTCTGTTTTTCAATTTTCCAGTAAAGATTGAAGAATTTCCTCATGCGTTGATGTCGAAGCAATGTGGCTTTCATAGCCATATCTGTTGTTGCCATCAGCAGTTTGTTGGATTCATCTTCTAATTTTTCAATTTCTTGGAACTTCTTTTTGGCCTGTTCTTCAGTCTTTTCTTTGAATCTCTGTTTTTCAATTTTCCAGTAAAGATTGAAGAATTTCCTCATGCGTTGATGTCGAAGCAATGCGGCTTTCATAGCCATATCTGTTGCTGCCATCAGCAGTTTGTTGGATTCATCTTCTAATTTTTCAATTTCTTGGAACTTCTTTTTTGCCTGTTCTTCACAGTCTTTTCTTTGAATCTCTGTTTTTCAATTTTCCAGTAAAGATTGAAGAATTTCCTCATGCGTTGATGTTGAAGGAATGCGGCTTTCATAGCCATATGTGTTGCTGCCATCAGCAGTTTGTTGGATTCATCTTCTAATTTTTCAATTTCTTGGAACTTCTTTTTGGCCTGTTCTTCAGTCTTTTCTTGCATCCAACATATCTGGAATTCATATTAAAATTAAATGCATTTTAATAAAAATTAAAAAAAAAAAAAAAAAAAAAAAAAACTTTCCCCATGTGAAGTTACTTGTAAAGGGCCACAGAGATCCATATGCTAAAGTTCGAGAGCAGTTTTTGATCTAATTTTACCTATAGCTTTAAATGATGTTCTTTTAGACTTAAATTCAACATTACTAAATTCTGAAAATTTACTTTTATACTGAGAATTTTTAGACTTAGCTTTACAATTAGAAATTAAATGACCATAAGACTTACAAAAATAACAAGGACTTATTAATTTATTTTGTTTAAAATTTTTAGCTTTAGAAAATTTACTTGAATTTACATTATTATCAGACTTAAAAGATTTACTTTGATTACTTGAATTTACATTACAGTTATCAAACTTTGAAAATTTACCTGATTTACATTTACCTCTCCAGAAAAAGCAGCATTCTGTAAGTCTCTTGTGGCTAGCTTCAATCGGTTCTCCTCCAACAGCAGCTCAGCTTCTATCTTATCCAGGACAAACTCTTTGTCTGGCCACCTGTAGATTGCCTGCACTGTTGATTGAAATTCTTCTGGAAGATTCCTTATCATCTGATAACCGACATAGTGTGGCTGAAGATCATGCCCAACTTCACGAAACCACTCGGTTGCTTGTTTCACTTTACACAAAAACAGTCCAAGATTGTCACCTTGCACATATCTCAAACTAAAAAAATCGTCTAAAAGCTGGATAACTAAAGCTCGGGTGGTTGGTTCAAAGTGTTCCTTTAGAATCTTCCATGCAACTTCTCCATTAGTAGTACCGGCAATCAGGGGCTTGAACTCTGGGCTCAGGGTCTGATAAATTATAGTGTATGCTCTGGATTTTCTCAAACTCAGGTCGTTTCTTTCTCTCCATGTCAATTGTTCAGTCACAGGAACTGTTGTCGCCACATCCTCTTTCCCGGAACTTTGCTTTCCTTTGATGGTTCTACACTTTCACCAGCTTCTGCATCCGGACCTTCTATAAACTGCCACGCCCCGTAATGAAGCAAAAGGACTTTCACTTCAACTTTCCAACTCTCCCAATTTGAAGAGTTCAAAAAAGTGATGTTCGTCAACTCCATTTCTAAGACTCGGCCTCCTTCACAGCAATCGAGGAAACTTTCAAAAATCAGAAAAAAGTCAAAAAAAAAAAAAAAAAAAAAAACAGTCCTTGCAGATTATCACCAGCGAAGTCAAAAGATCACATCAAAAACAGGGCAGACAGCAAAACTTGAAAACTCCAGCAAAAATTTCCAGGATCAGGAAAAACATCTGCGATATTAAAAGTAGTGCGCAACTGTAACAGGATTTTTTCACGAGGCGTACTTTTTTTTGGTAATTTAAAAATGGGACTATGTCTTTGTCAATCACCACGTTGTCAAAATTTTTTTTAAATTACCAACAACTCAGGCCAGCCTGTTTCAGCTGGGGATAACTTCAGAAAAATGGTAGGTGGTCCCAACTGCCACATCATGGCAAAAAAATCCTTTTTCTTCAGTTCCCAATAGCAGGTGCACCACGGTCTGCGGCGAAGATTCTGA
Source organism: Maratus speculifer (assembly GCA_964019185.1). Taxonomy (NCBI): domain Eukaryota; kingdom Metazoa; phylum Arthropoda; class Arachnida; order Araneae; family Salticidae; genus Maratus; species Maratus speculifer. The sequence goes on from CAXHSM010000740.1 coordinate 91,140, forward strand.
ACCCACTGTCATGAATTTCCAGGATCTCAATCATGTCTTCATCTAAAATCATTTTGGCACTGAGATCAGACTTCTTCGATTTCGTTTTTCTGAGGCAAAAGCAAATGCTGGATGATAATTTTGACAGTCTTAATTTCAATGCTGAGAAGAAAATTTTGGTTACATAGGCGCAGCGACGAACATCTCTCATTATTTCAGACACAACACCATGTCATGCCTTAAGATTGCTGGATCAATTTACCTCCATATATTTTTATGAAGCTTTGTGCCTCCACGTATTCCGCAAAAAGTTACTCGGGTCTTCGTCCTTCACCAGATGAAAATATTAGAACATTCGTAAACATTGTCTCATCATCAGCAATATTCAATGGCTCATTATCCTCTTCTTCGTCATTATCTTGTTTTTCACTACATTTGTTTTGATCATGCTCAATACTTAAATGAAATGAGACGTCACCCATGCCGTTGCATATCTAGTATTATGTTAAAATATTGATAAAGTGGTGAATTTTGAAGCAGTTGCACAGCTTTCTTATAAATTTGGGACGGACATTTTCAAATGCCATGTAGGACTTAAAGCATTTTTTTCCTTTAAAACAAATGAGTACAACTTCTGTTTCACTAATGGTTCGAGGTAAAATACTAACTGATGTAGGGACTTCGATTGGCACGTTCATTGCTCGGCCCTTGACCAGGTACTGTTTATCACTTACTGCAGCTCTTATTGACATAAATGGTATTCGAACACAAATGAATCTCTCTTCTAATTCCGACAATGCTTTAATTTCCTGTGGATATCGGGAAAGCAGAGGGCTTTATTTCCCTTAGAAAATGTTGGCACTGCCTTGCTTTATATACTATTATAGCAGCTACTACACAGCCTAACTTTTTCATCCTCAATTACACCACATGCTGTACTCAAAATTATCCTATCCAGACCACAAATATTTCGGTGCTTAATGGAATTTTTAAACAAAAGTCTGTTGCCTGAATCACAGATATGTGTTAGACGTTGCTTCTTTTCTCTAAGAAAGTTTTTGAAGAGATTTTTTTTCTGCAATCTTTTTTTTTTTCTTATGCTTCTTTCTGATTTTTGAAGATAAAACCCACGTAATATGCATTATATGGCCTGCAAGATCTCTTAATCTTTTTTTGTTGAGCTTTTCGCAATCTCATTAGATGATTTTTTTTTCTTTTTAGAAGCAAAAAAAATTTATACTTTTATTCAAAATTATTCAAATTCTTTTGCGTAATCTTTTACTTTACTTTTGCCATAACTTCATTAGAGAATTTATACCCCTTGATTTTATGTAATAGTTTGGAAAAGATTGGAGCAGAATTATAGAAGTTATTGTGTCCATAAAAAAGTGATATATATGTATAAACTTTTTTACTGATGAAAATTTTGGGGTCTAAAGGTCATGATTGGCGCAGATCTGCAAAAAATTTTCAGAAATTCCAACCTAGGAGCAACTGCAATAAGTAGCATTTCATATGAAATCTACCTAAAAAGACTGCTTGTAATTAAAAAAAAAAAAATTCCCATAAGCCTTATTTAGAGTGTGATTAAAATACCATTGAAAAACTATGCAAGTACTTAAATAACCTCTAAACATTACATATATACTTTTTAAATACAAACAGAGAAATTTGAATAATCTACAAAAATTATAAGAAAAATTCAAAGGTTCAAACATTTCCTTGCATTACTTTTTTTCCCCAAGAACATTGAAGGTTTGTTACATGGAAAATGAATACGTCAAATGCTTCAATTTATTTTGACATAAACATAAATCTTTTTATAATAATCTCAAATGAATAAAAGATAATATCAATGAGCTGACTTATTCATTTTGACCACTTTTAAATTTGACTGTCAAAAATAACACTAGTAAGTCTTGATTACGTCAACTAATAACTATATCGTAATACTAATAATACATATTCTATATAAAAAATAAGAATTTATATTATAAAAAATATTTTGCTTCTAAGACGTTGTATATTAATAAAAACATTTAAAATATATTTAAAAAAAATTTATTCATGTTTCAACTCACTGTTAATAGTCATCCTCAGAATGTAAATAGAAAAATAAAAATTACAAATATAATGAACATGAAATCGGAATAAAGAATTATGAAAATAAATTAAATGTATCATGTGCTTTTTAATTTGGATATTGTCCTTGGTCTAGTTAAATAATTACCGTGTAAATTGTCTAACCATTCAATCCATATATTTGGGATGCGAAATGACAGTGTATCATTACAAATTTGTGAACTTTTTAAATAATTTTCAATTGATTCTCTTACGAATAATTTTAAATAAAAATTAGACCTGTATATTAATTTACTCTCATTAAAAAGTATGTTAATGTTCTCTTTTTGATTTAATCTGGATAGAGCGGTTTTCTTCCTGTTAAGTTTTATATTTGTTATGTGTTCTTTATGTCTCATTTTAAAGTTACGTTGGGTCATGCCTATACAGTAGACTCCCTCAAATCTGAACAGCTTGGGACCAGAGGTTTTGCGGATTTTAGAATTTTGTGGATTTCTGGTCACTGCTTTGTTTACATTTTTAAAAAAATAATTTGAGTGTAATTAATAATGAAATCAAAAGTATAATGAATGCATACAATATACTAAAATATTAAAATAAGTAATAAACTAAAATAATAAAAATTTACATATTTTTTTAAATACCAAAAGGAAAGGTCAAGTTAATAATCAATAATGTACAATTAAATATTCATTATATAAGAGGAAATGTGTTTTTCCTAAATTATTCAATGAAACATGCCTCATAAAGTACATTACTAATTCACATCAGGATCATAAAATAATGAAACTTTACTTCAGGTTTAGCCAAACTTTATGACTAAAGCTTGATTAATACATAAATATATTTGATAAGATTGTGATTACCAATGATATTAGCAATATCTGTATTTTTTCAGATAATAATTAATTCTTTCTTCATGAAAAAACATGAATTCAATAACCTTAACAAAAATTATAAACTAGAAAATGTATGGAATTAATATAAAACTGAAAAAAATCAATTTTTGCATCTATATCTGAACTGAATGTTTCATTGTTTACATCCATAAAATATGTGTGGATTTTAGAGAGTTGCGGATTTTAGGAGTGCAGATTTGAGGGAGTCTACTGTATAAAAGTTTTTTATTCCTCCTTCCCTAATAAATGGAATCATAAACTCCCAAAAGGTCGTCTATACTAATGGGATCAATTTTGGTATTTAAAAGCATTTTTAATTTGGGGGGAGGTTTCGCTATTAAACATAATTCAAAATTTTTTAAGATTTTTGATGCATTTCAAAAAGCCTGGAAAATAATTTACAACCTTTTTCCTATTGATTTCATTAAAAGTTTTAATTTTATTTTTAGAGTCATTCAATTTCATGCTATTAATGGTGCATTCAATTAATTTGTTAATGAATTTAATTTGACATCCATTATTAATTGCGATACATTTAATTTTCTGTAACTCGTTACAGTCGGCTCTTGTTAATTCGAACTCGTCGAGACCACAAGAAATGTTCGAATTATGAAAGATATGAAATGAAAACATGCTTAATATGGTACTATTACAAAGGAATTAATGTTATAGTGTTTTTTAAATTTATTCCATCTGTTTAATTTAATAAACTAGTTAAAAGATTACCAACAAGTACAATCGAAGAAAAATTTTAAATGTCACTGATGGACAGATGGGGCACTAAGAAAGTAGATATCAAATGCATTGAATTATCGGAACAATTTTCACAAAAATCACAGAAAGAAAGTTATTCAAATGATCTGAAATCCGTGAGAAAGAAGAGAAAAACGAAAAATCGGAATTCTTGTTAGTTCGAATTAAGCGAAGTCAAGAGAAAATTAATTCGAATGAATGAAAAATTTTAACATTATTCTGTCATTGAAAATTTCGGGACTTCATGTTTAGTTCGAATTAAGCGAAGGTTCGAATTATCCGATTTCGAATTAACGAGAGTCGACTGTATCTAAGTTTTTATCTGAAGAAACTTTAAAAACACGATTAATTAGGAATCTAAAAGTTGATAATTTATAGGATAAAGGTGAGCAAGCATCAAAAGGTATAATGTTTAAATCTGCCATGGGTTTTTAGTAAACCGAACAGATTAATTCACACCCTACTCTCGTTAATTCAACATCAAAAATGACAACTCCCTTCATTTTCTAGTTCGAAAGTAAATTGAATGTTTTAGTCTAATTCATTTAATTGCTGTATAAAAATCATGAAATCATTAACATTACCCCGGCAAACAACAAAAATATCGTCTACGTAGCGCAACCATACTAAAGAAACAACCTTAAAGGTACTAAAAATTTTAGATTGCTAGGTCAGATATTGGGGAACCCATAGGAGCACCATGTGATTGTTCATAAATAACATTGTCAAATACAAAAAAGTTGCTTGAAATAATTAAGTTTAAACCACTCTTTAAAGTGTTCTTCATGGTTAGATGAAAAGTTTCTGTATCATCAATACACTGTTCTTAGTATTTAGTTACTTCTATTGTAGCTATGATGGATAAAGGGATATAATATCTAAGCTTGCTAAAATGCAATTTTCAGAGACTTTGAACATCTTGATTTTTTGAATGAAATCTGTAGTGGAGTCTATTGTAAAGATGGATGGAGGTAATAGCTGTTTTAGTAATGGAATGTACGCTTTTTCTAAGAAGTAGGTAGGACCTTGGCATTTTGTCATGATTGGTCGAAGAGGATAGTTATGTTTATGATCTTTCAATTTAGCTTTTAACCTTGGTATGACAGCTAATTTGTTTAATCGCAGTTTAACTTTTGTGAAATCTGACCAATTTCCTTTTTCAATGATGTCTTTTGGTTTTATCAAAAATTTTCTTTAGTGGGTTATGCCTTACAGTTTTACAATTCATTTCTTTGATACAAAAATAAAATTTCTTTAATAGGGTAGATGTGCCAGTAATGGGCCACCTTAAGGAATTTCTCTAAAAAATAATTTTTTATTAATAGTTATAATTATTGTATTCCAATTTTTTTCATATTAGATTAATCTTTCAACAATATTTAACTAATCCCACAGTTACATTTCCCAATAGAAATAAAAATTCCATTTTAAATAATAGAAATATGTCTAAACACCCAAATGCCCAGTAATGGGCCACCTATGTTCCAGTAATGGGCCATCCTACAAAAAATAACAGATAATTATTTTTAGGTGCGTTCGTAATTATGTAAATAGGTAGCACCTATAATTGTCGTTCAGTCAATCTATCTGTCCGTTTGTCTGACAGTCTGTCTATCTGTCCGTTTGTCTGTCCGCATATAACAACGGAAAACTATCCAACCGAATCGTTTGAAATTTAAAATACATAATTATTACATAATTTTGTCGAGTCATTTCAAATTTTATGAAAATCGGATGGATATATCAATTACAGGGACATTCAAAAGGATTCCGTTACATTACGGTCAATAGGGAAAAGAGTTTTAAATGCATTTTAATCGTTTGAAATTTAAAACAAATAATTATTGCGTAATTTTGTCGAGTCATTTCAAATGTTATGAAAATCGGATGTATAGATCAATTACAGGGACAATCAAAAGGATTCCGTTACATTACGGTCAATGCGGAAGAAGTTTCAAGAGCATTTTAATGATGTTACACTCATTCGAACATAATAGAATTGGCATGAATCTATGAAATATATACTAAAATATGCATTCTGTACAATCTGTGACGCAAAGAATTTTTATTATTAAATTACAGGGCTACACAAAAGTATTCCACTATATAATGCTATACGGGGAAACATGGTTTGGTACGTGTTTTAATTATATTCAACTATTTCACATTTTATGAATAAGATATACGTTGCTGAGGTGTAATAAGAATTACTATTCCTGTATATTTACAGAATTTCAACGAATATACTGTATCCGAAGTACTATTTACTATAAAAGCAAGATCTGAATATTTTTAAAACTTCGTTATCGTACGAACGCACCTCATTTGCTACGTTCACGTGCTATTTCCAACTTGTTCTTTTTATGTCTGCGTAAGTCGCATCTTCTTCTTCCCCAGAATCCACATTATCCTCTTGTATACAAAATTCGGCCTTTTTGAAGCAATTGTAAATTGTTTTTTCTTCAATTACCCCCATTGATTCCGTTCTTATATGTATAACTATTCAATTAACACTGTTTTGAGAAGTATGTTGAAAGGTGTGTGAAAGGAGGGGTTGATGAATTTGTTGGACTTAAGGAACAAGAAAATTCAAGCAGAGGAGTAATATAAAAAAAACTCAGCACTGAACGATAAATTAGGAATAAGAGATGGAAATTTGATTTCATGTGATTTCGAAGTATTTTTTTACAACTGAATAAAGAACATTTTATGAAAATATTCGTTATATGGAGATAGATATTTCGCTATATAGAGACTGCTTTTAATGAAATCATGGGAAAAGGGAAACATTCCTACTAAAAATTCGTTATATAGAGAAATTCGATGTATGGAGTTTCGTTACAGAGAGACTTGACTGTATTTATAAAGAAATTGTCTTTATTAAATTCTAGTAAGTAAAATTTAAATATTAAATTTGTTTATTTAGTTTTCAGTTAAATCAAAATATTTTATCACTACTGAAATTACACTTTTAGTATTGGTCACTTGTGTGGCCCATTACTGGCAAATCACGAAATAAGCAATCCAGTAATGGACCACCCCTCCTAAAATCTTAAAAATAAATAAAATTTTGTAAATGGCCATTGGTATATTAAATTCAATGTTTTGTATTGCTAACCAAACAAAAACATTCAATTTTTACGGAAAAATAAAAAAGATATAAAACTAAGTAAGTAAATCTGCTCTTAGCATGTTCATTAAGATTTTCAGTGAAAAACAGAAAAACTGTGAAACTTTATTTTCTGCTTCCTAATTCTTTTGACGAAAAGTGTAAAAAATTAATCCAGCTTATAAAGCATGCGAGGTAGAGTTCAGAAAAAAATAATAAAAGCTTAACTATTATTTATTATTTTTTTATAAACCAAAAAATGCGAGGTGGCCCATTACTGGCACATCTACCCTATATTTTAAATGTTTTTATTAATATACAGCGTCTTAGAAGCAAAATATTTTTTATATTACTAGCAAAAGCTATGCTTTGTTTGGATTCGCGAAGCATTATTTTACAAAAGATATTTGAAAATAACAATATTTTTTAATATAATTTTTGTATCTCTATTAAACAAAAACGTTATTTTATGTTTTGGTGCATTTTAATTTTTTATTTATGATGTAAGACTGGCATAATAAAATATTTTCGAAGAAAACTTTTACAAAATATTTTTAAATTTTCAACTAAAAGCTCTTTTAAATATGTTTTTACTATTTCCAGTAGCCACTGGTGTTTTTTAAAGTTGTTTGAAATATGCATGTTTCCAATCTTTGTAATTAACATCAAATAATTTTTGATAGCTATTTTATAACAATATATTTTGAAGCGAGCTTGAAGAAAGTTACTTCTTCAAAATCCTATTTTCTGGAAAAACATTTGAAATCTGCTTTCGTTGATACTATGAATTTTTAACTGTAAAACTTTTTATTCTAATTTCTTCGTTTTTATACACCCCCCAGGGGGATACCTACTTTAGGTATTCACGGGCTTCACAACCCCGGGGCACCTGAGTGATCTTTCTCCTTTCCTTTTCCTCTACTCCTCTCCTCTTCCTTTCCTCTTTGTTTCACTCTCGTTGTGGTTTCCTCTTCGGAGGTGAGGGCAATTCTGTATGAACCGATATCATCCTGCATATCGACTCATGGAGAATTGTAAACCACCCACGTGTTGGCCGTGCGTGGCGACCCGTGTCCCTGGAAAGGGGGATCCTGGTAGTTGAGGGAAACCAACACACTACTTTGGCCTCTGCTTCAGGTAGACGGGAGGTGCATATTGGTCCCGTATGCATCAATCGGCTGGTCAGCTGACTTTTGTCACTGGCTTTAGGGATCAAGTGATCGAGCAACTACTAGTCATCTCGTTAAGGGTGGAGACTGACATAGGGTTGTCTTGTGACCGTATGGGCCCTGGTTAGCACTGGTGCACGAATGTGCATCCCCTTGTAGGGCTCGGGAGAGGGTGGTGCGGCCGGGGTCTGAATTTTATTACTTTTAAATATGGATGGAATCACTTTTCCTTCTACTTCTCTCCCTAGTGGAGAGCAACAAACTGCACAGACTCTATCATTCACTCGTTTTTTCATCATTAAACGTACTGATAGCCTATCTGATAATTCATTTAAAAAGACTTCACCATTTCTTATTGCAAAAACATTCCAGTCAGTGCTGGGGGATGGCCATTCTATCAAAAAACTGCAATCTGGGGATCTACTAGTTGAGGTTTCTACAGCTAAACAGTCACAAATTCTTTCTAATTGCTCTACAATAGGCACCTTTTCCGTTTCTGTACAAGTACATAAAACTCTAAATACAAGTCGTGGTGTTATATCTGAACCTGATCTGTTATTCTCTACTAAAACTGAACTTCTAGAAAATTTAAAAGACCAAAATGTCGTAGATGTACGCCGTATCACTATCTGTCGCAATGAAGAAATACTACCCACTAAACATATTATTTTAACCTTCAATAGTCCCAATTTACCAGCTAGAATTAAAGCTGGCTATCTAAGCTGTCCAGTTCGACCATACATACCAAACCCTATCAGATGTTTCAAATGCCAGCGTTATGGCCATACTAATACTAATGGCCAATGTCGTGGATCTCTTACCTGCGCACGTTGCGCGGAAGTCGGTCACGACAATAAAACATGTGAAAATTCCGTACGCTGTGCAAACTGTAAAGGCGATCATACAGCATATTCCCGCAAGTGCCCTAACTGGAACCGTGAAAAGGAAATAATTACTATAAAAATTACTCAAAATTTGTCTTATCCTGATGCCCGTAAACTAGTTGAAAATAGAACCCCATCTGTCGGAATTACCTACTCTAGCTTACTCAAGAAGCAATCAACAGCCGTAAGACACATAAGTACACAAACTGATTCTCAATTTCCATCCAGTAAATCAACTGTAACACAATCAACCAGTACTCATGTTAAAGAATCGACCAACACCCCATCCTCTGAACCGGTAAAAATTGACATAGAGAAGAAACAACAGAAACCGACTGCTCTATCCAATAAGTCATCTCAACCCCAAACTAAGACAAAACCTGCCATTAATACCAATATTCCACAGAAACCTGATGCTCCCAGAAAACATAATTTAAAAAAACCTCCTATACAAACCGTTAAAAAGAAAACCTCAACTCCAGCCTCTCCACAATGGAAGACTGCTGGAAAGGGGAAGCGAATTTCTGGCATCAGCTCAATCATAAGAAACATTAAAGATCCGAAACAGCTCCAGAAGTACGCGGACGAGGCTATGGAATCCGAGCCCTATAGCAATGACTCGGATGTTGACGAAAATACTGTATTTGAAGAATTTGTACCTGATAACTTAGAAAAAACTAAATCTACTCTATCTGCAATACCCCCACCAAAAAAGAACAAAATCTCAAAAAGTCGGACAAATTCACAGAAAAAAGACAAAAAAAATCAAAGAATGGAGGATGACGATGCTATGGATCTTCATCCCGAACCAGATGAAATACTGGACGACGGAGACAGTAGCATGTCTACTGTTTCTGATCAAAATGACATAAATACAAATATTTAACTCTCGTAATTATGAATAATATCATCTCATGGAACTGCCGTGGTTATCTTAATAAACATGACGAAATCCGGGACATTCTCTCTGACCATCAACCACTCTGCTTAGCTCTACAGGAAACTCACCTAAAACCAAATGACAAAGCAAAATTACGCAATTATGCTGCTTACAGGAAGGACTTCACTGGTAGTGATAGGGCCAGTGGAGGCGTGGCTCTCTTCATATCTCGCAATATACCCCATTCCTATATCAGTTTAAATCAAGCAGTTGCTACTCGTGTGCACATTAACCGACTAATAACTATTTGTACTATATACCTACCACCTAATATGTCTATACAGTCAGCACATCTAGATAATCTTATTCTTCAACTCCCATCTCCATTCATCATCGTTGGCGATTTTAATGCTCATAGCCAACTCTGGGGTAATTCTGACAATAATGCACGTGGTGATGTTATAGAAAACCTTATCTCTGACAGTGGCTTATGCCTGCTCAATAACGGTGATCCAGGCACGTAGCCAGGGAGGGGGCTAAGGGGGCTGAAGCCCCTCCCGAAATTTTTAAAGACTTAAAAAAATTATCTCTCTGTTAATAAAAGATGTTTTGTTTTTATCTTCCTTTATATTAAATTCAATTGCCTTTTTAACTGTAAAAATATCCATTTATTCAAATAAAGTTACAGTAATTCTTCATTATATTGGTTATTTGGATACATTGTTTTTTAATACATGTGGACCACTAAAAATATAAATTCTTTTTAAAACGCAATTTTAACTATCTTTATGAGCAGTAAAATTCGATCAAGTATATTCTGAATCATTAATTTGACTAAGAAAAATGTATAATATACGTATGACATTAACTTTAGGAGACAAATATAAAACATTTACTTGCATGTTATAATCTTCCTTAATTTTCTCTATTTTCATGCATATAAAGGAAACCTAGCAGTTAATCTTAAAATCATTTGCAGAGAAAGAAGCCAAAAACTGTAATAGCCGCTTATAATGTAAAATCACGTGAAAAAATATGATTTTAAAGAAAGTATCTTTGATAATGATGTAAAACGCTTTTTATTAAAAAGAAAATATTGGAATGCAATTTTAAAAAGCAATGGTGCGAAGAAAAACGATATGATATCGAGAAACTTTTAAAGACGCCAGGGCAGCATCTCCCACTCTCTTTACTGAACAACTTTTCTGGCAATTGTTTGCATATGAAAATTTAGTAAAAAGAAAATGTGTATAAAATAGCTGGTTTGTCTGGGAAATTTTCGTTGTAGCAGGATGGATATACTTATATGTGGGGATTTTTTCACAGTTTTTCATAGCGCCCTGCTGTATTTGGCACACGTATTTGGATAAAATTTACTTTAATTACATTGTGAAGCCATTGCCAAGCACTGGCTAGGGGGTTTACAGTTAGTATATGGACATTTTGAGTTGTGTCTAGGGACATAGTAAGAATTTAAACAACACTGCCTCAGTTTACAGCCAGAAATTTAATTTAGTAATTGAAATGAAGTGTGTTCTGAGTTCAAAAAAGTGAATTTTATCAAATATAATTTTTGGGTATGAAATAAACTTTTTGATCCGCTGATTAAATGACGAAAAATATAGTATTTTGTCAATTGACTAGATAAAATGGAAGCAAAAAGTTAATATTTGTTAAAGGAATCTTTTAAGCAACTGGAAAATATGATATGAAATGGCAAAAATAATTTTTCATCGTGTACCAATTTTTAAATTGCAAAATCACAAAACAGCACCATGGATGCACTAAATCTTGAATTAACTTACGTAAAACCAATCCTCATAACATCAATTTTTTCTGGCTACAAGTCTTATTTAGATATGGAAATTAAGGGTTTTGTTTATGTTCGCGTTCAGAACAATTTGACTCTGATGGGATCCGTCAAGTACTCGGTATGGCCTGCAGTAATGACAAGCAGTTCAATTCGATATATTGCTATGAAAATAAAGATGTCTTTGATGCTACGAAGAGAAACATTTTTGATTGCATTTTATTTTCCAAAAAGCCATACAATTTCCTAATAACTGTAAGGAAGAAACAAAAATAAGAGGAATAGAATAAAGATCCAGAAATAGTATTCCCCTTTCTTACATATTTCAAAACGCATTTTGTTTTTTGTCTTTTCACTAAAAATAGATAAAGAAAGGTAAAAAAAACAGGAAGACTAATTTCTACATATTTCAGAGATTGGAAAAAGGCTAAATGTATTTTCTTAAAACATATGTAATTAGATTTTCCCAAAACGTATGTTATTTTAGCAAACAAATTGAGATTTCTTCAGGAAAATAAAAAATTATTATTTCATTGATGGGTTTTCAAAGAGCTGCAGTAAAAAAGGGGAAATCAGAGCATATCTTGCACCAATACTTGAAAAAAAAATCTTATTTTATGCAGAGCAAAATACGCCACTTAGAGGTGACCACAATGAAGATCATCTAACGTTAGAGAAATCGATATAAAAAAGACTTAGATAAGGGCACTTTTAAGTTTTGAGCAAAGTCTGGAGAGAATGAATTGAAATGAGGTGTTAAAAATATCCGTAGAAACTCTTTTTAGGTCAACCCAGTTATTGAGAATGAAATCATTCAAATATACTGTGGGATACCGTTATCGAAGTACTCATTATCGAAATAAATAATGCAATCTGTTTTAGCTTAATTGCTGATGAAACTATAGACATTTCAAGCGCAAAACAGCTTGACCTTTGTGTTAGATAGGTGGACTATTAAAAAATTCACAAATCCCAATAGTTCGGATATTTTTTGTTTTACTATTATTTCAATAAATGTATTTTCTGCCAAAAATGCAAGAAAATAAATATTACAACAGTTTGATGAACTATGTCTTGATATGTATAAGTGCGTAGCATTGACGTATGGTGAATCAACCAATAAGTCTGGCTATGTTAACGTGGTCTATTCTAGAATTCTTCAGGATATCCAAAAATTAGATACGTCCACTGTGAAAATCATTGGTTAAATCTTACCTTGGTCAACACCATGTTGATTCCCGTCATAGTCTAAGAGCCGACCGCACGAAAACCTATGTTATCGAGCACAAGAAAAAACCCTTTATTTTCTGGAAGAGTAGTCCTAGAGGAATCTAATGATCCATGTCTGTCGGAAGTGATGCATAAGTCAAAAATTAATACTTCTAGTGGTTCACTCGTAGGTTTAACATTGTGTTTTCCTGCTTCCAGTTTTAACCGTTTTCATATCTTTGATTGTTGGACAAGCACAACGAGTGAGCCACGAATGGTATTAATTTTTGGCTTATGCACCACTTCACTTTCTGCGGGCATAGATCATTAGATAACCTTATTTCTGCTTTTCCATTTTTTTTTTTTTTTTTTTTTTTTTTTTTTTTTTTTTTTTTTGTGCTGCGGTCGACTTTAGGACTATCATCTGAAAGTATCATGGACTTGTTAAAATAGTGACAATAGTTTTTTTTAAATCGCCTAAAGGCAAATTTAGCGCTTCGAGAAGCATATACATCATATGCTTCAAAAAACAAAAGAAAATTATTTTTCCGCATTTGTGACACAATTTATCGACAGGCATGAAAGCATATTAACTTTTGCTGAGCTACTTAAATACCTTTGCAATAGCTCAGAAAATATTTCAAAAATACATGGAATATTTCTTCTACAGCTTGAGCTTCTTTTGGCAGACAGAGAAAAATGATTTTCTCAAGTCTGCCTATTTGTGAGAAGGTTTTCTGTCTGACAAAATCTTAGTGAATTCTTCAAGAAAAAACTAGTGACATGATATTAACGTCTCATGCAAATGATGTCCTAATTATTTTGTATAAATACAGAAAAATCTAGTAGAAATCTTTTGTGAGATATTTATCAAAACTTCGAGAAGACATTTTTCAAACTAAAATAGAGATCCCAAAACTAACATTTAGAACAGATAACACGTACAAATTATATCCTCTGAAGAGTATTTACGTCAAAGAGTAAATCACAGTATTTATTCTCAATGTAGAATGCATTATTCAAAATTTAAATGATCGATTAATTTCGAATGAAGGCATTCTAAGAGATTTCCCTCTACTTTTTCCAAGATTTACTTCACTGGAAAAAGCAAGCAAATTAGAGAACTTGTCACAATATTTCAAGATAAAGTGTCAATGTAGCAAGTGAAAGCTGAATACGAATTAGAGTGCAAACGAATTGCTAATGTTGCCACCAACACAGAGGTCCTAAAAGTTTTCGTACTGTAAATTGACGTATTACAATAATATATCAAACAGTTGCTGACAATCTTGGTTGAAAGCCCCGTAACAACATTCAGAGTTGAAAGATCTTTTTTGAAAACAAAAATAATTAAATCTTTGCCTCGGAGAGTTACACTGTTAAAAATTTGCCCCTTTTGCTACGTTATCACTCCACCGCTTTTAGGTAGCTTTCATTACAAAAAGTAAAAAGCTACCTATTATAGATAACGATTACTTCACTAAATTATGGAGCATTCTCATGGGTCAAGAGAGAGATATTCTGTAAAAACGGGGAAGTGACGATGCAGCAAAAAGATCAAATTTTTTAACAGTGTAGGGCCGATGAGACTGAGTAGTTTTTGTACTGATTTCCATTCACTGGGACATTACAGTAGATCTTAATAAATTAATTAGCATCATGACTAAGAAGAAATTACGAAGCTTGCTTCTGTTGCACTAGTAAATTTTGTGTACCAAGAGTATTGCATTTATGATTATTATAATGAAAGAGAGTGAAATACAATTTCTATAATTACATATGACTGTAGCAATTAATTCTTCTTTGAAAAGGAAATGTGTTCAATTAATTTCATTTATGGATCAATAGTTTCAAGACCTCGACCTCGTAATGTCTCGCATTTGTTTTCATTTCAATATTTTTTAACGTTTTTCTCATAGGATACTTCAGGTTCATCTCAAACATGATTAGTTTGTCCTTTTTAAGATATATTGTTAATTTTAAGTTTTATCCTAAAAACCCCGAAACAGTTTGGTAAATGGAAGTGCTCTTGAAAGTCAAAAAACAGAACAGAAATTGAAAAAAATTAAATACGAAATAACAATATTTGACACGATCATCAAGTATCCTATGCAGAAACTTTAGGTTAAGCCTTGATTATTTTTCAGTTTTTTGCTGCTAATTATACAAATTACTTTTTTAAGATCAGAAAAAATGTCAAAGTTGAGCCCCTCCCGAAAGGAAATCCTGGCTACGGGCCTGCGGTGATCATACTTACTTTCATGAACCTACCCGCACCTTTCATGCCATAGATCTCGCTATCTGCTCCCCATCCATTTATCCTTATTGGAACTTCTGGGTTTCTAATGACCTCCACGGCAGTGATCATTTCCCTACTTTTATCTCGCTGACTACTCCTCACATGGATTCTAATAATTGTTTTAAACGCTATGTATATGACAGAGCTGATTGGTCAACATTCACAGACAATGCTAAAATAACAAGTGATATGATAGCGGGTGACATTGACGATGCGCTTGATAATATCACCCAGTGTATTATCAATGCTGCAGATATTAGTATTCCAAAATCACATTCTATACCGCGGCACAGGAAACCATGGTGGAATGATGAATGCCGAAAGGCAAAGAAAAAACAACAGAAGGCTTGGGGCATTTTCCGACGCTACCCTAATAATAATAACTATCTCGCTTTTAAAAAAGCAAAGGCTCAAGCTAGAAGAGTGCGCCGTCAAAGCCAACGTGAATCTTGGATTCAGTACATCTCCAACATCAGCGCCAGTACATCAAGCAAAGAACTTTGGAAGAAAGTGAAAAACTGTATGGGACTGTATTCAGAAAACCGCATCTCTATCTTATATTACAATGGACAAACAATAGCATCACCCCATAATATTGCTGAAACAATAGCAAATACACTGGCATCTAATTCTAAATCAGACTCGTATCCAGAACCTTTCTTATCATATAAAAGACAAGCAGAATCTACCAACATAAATTTTAAATCTCGCCATTCCTATGAGTATAATCTACCTTTCACAAAACCTGAACTTCTGCGATGTCTGCAAAATAGTCGTTTATCAGCTCCAGGACACGATGGCATCACTTATACCATGCTAAAATATCTTTCTACCACCTCTCTCAATAACCTTCTCACCTTTTACAATAGAATCTGGATTGAACATTCTTTTCCTAAAGCCTGGTGTAAAGCTATTGTCATTCCATTCCCAAAACCAGGTAAAGATCCCAGTGACCCAAACAACTACAGGCCAATCGCACTCTCTAGTAGCCTTTGCAAACTTTTAGAAAAAATGGTTAATTGCCGCCTAGTGCATGTTTTGGAATCTAATAATTCTCTTGCATCATTCCAAAGCGGATTTCGTCGTGGTAGGTCCACTATCGATAACCTCATTCTTTTAGAAACTCATATTCAAAATGCTTTTTTAAAACGCAATCATCTGGTGACTATCTTTTTTGACATGATGAAAGCCTATGATAAAACCTGGAGGTATGGCATACTACGTGATCTTTTTAATCTGAACTTTAGAGGTAACCTACCAATTTTTATTAAGAACTTCCTCGCAGTTCGAATTTTTCAAGTTCGAATTGGGAGGTTTCTTTCAAATTTCTATGTACAAGAAGAGGGTGTACCACAGGGCAGTGTTCTGAGTGTCACCCTCTTTGCTATCAAGATTAATGACATCCTGAACCAGTTGCCACCAAGCGTTCAAGGTACACTATATGTTGATGATTTTAATATTCTATGTAAAGGACAAGATATGCATTTTATCGAGAGACAACTACAAATCGCTATCAACCGTATTATTCAATGGACAAACAAAAATGGCTTTATTATTTCCAAAGACAAAACCTCATGTGTGCATTTCTGTAGACGAAGGGATTTGCATCCGGATCCTGAAATTTTCATCGGAACTTATCAAATTGCTATTGTTGACAATGTCCGCTTTTTGGGCTTAAATTTTGACAAAAAACTCACTTTCTTGCCTCATGTTTTGCAGCTACGAAAAAAATGCGAGCACTCTCTCAATTTAATCAAGGTGCTTTCCAACACATCTTGGGGAGCAGACCGTAGTTCTCTCCTGAAAATTTACCGTTCGATTATCCGCTCTAAAATTGACTATGCCTGCCAGGTCTATGGTTCAGCACGTAATTCCGTTCTT
The DNA here is from genome assembly GCA_964019185.1 of Maratus speculifer. Classification (NCBI taxonomy): domain Eukaryota; kingdom Metazoa; phylum Arthropoda; class Arachnida; order Araneae; family Salticidae; genus Maratus; species Maratus speculifer. Next base: position 108,094 of record CAXHSM010000740.1, read on the forward strand.
AAAAAAATCGACACTGTGCACCATAGTGCACTTCGCTTTTGCTCTGGTGCTTTTAGAACATCACCGGTTTTAAGCCTTTATGTCGAGTGTAATGAACCAGCACTACACCGTATTCGTGAAAAGCTTTCATTGGATTTGTACTATCGTATTCTCTCTCACCGTGGCCATCCTCTTTGTAATTACATTTTAAATACAGACAACGACACTCTCTATCAACATCGACCATCATGCATTCCTTCATTTGGAGCCAGAATGAGGAACATTATTAACAATAGTCAACTAAGCAATATCAAGGTGAGCTCATGTTCATTGCATGAGTTTCCTCCTTGGAAAACTCTTAATCTCACCACACTCCATCCTTTTAAAGACTATGACAAAAAGAACACTGCACCTGTCATATTTCAACAATTATTTGCAGCCCATCGCTCAAAATTCAGGAATTATACCGATATATACACAGATGGATCAAAGAGTAGCAATGTTGTTGGCTGTGGGATTGTCTGTGATAATACCAATTTTAGTTACCGGCTTCACCCTTCAGTTTCTGTGTTTACGGCAGAGTTGATTGCGATAGAGAGAGCCATGTTACACATTTCACACCATCATAACACTTCATTTATCATTTATACGGACTCAAATAGTGCTATTGACGCAATTAAATCATCTAACAAACATCCTTATGTCTCATCCATCCTGAATTTTTATGATAAATTAACAAACCGTGGCTGTAAAATTTTATTTTGCTGGGTACCTGGACACATGGGTATTCCTGGAAATGAAAATGCAGATCAAGCGGCAAAACTTGCTCTTAACCCTTTAGATCATAAGATGCCATTCTCAGACGTTAAACTAATTATAAAACACTTTATCCATCATAACTGGCAAGATAGTTGGGATACAGAAATTAATAATAAACTGCACCGTATCAAACAAACGATCATTAGCTGGCCTCCAAATTACCCACGGAAAACTGATGTTCTACTGACTCGTCTGAGAATTGGACACACTAGGTTAACTCATAAACATCTTCTATTCCGGGATGATGCACCCATGTGTCCTCATTGTCATTTCGACTGCCTAACCATACATCATCTTTTAACTGACTGTCCGGGCCTCCGGCACTTGTACAGAATATATTTTAACTCATCATCACCTATTTTGACAAACCTCATTGGGGAAATTCCCCATGGGGCACTTTTTGCCTTTTTAAAGCATGCAGGATTTTATTTTGAAATTTGAATTTTTTTCACTACTTTTATTCCTACAACTTGGACCTAGTTATCTGGATCTCTATATAGTTGGATCTTTTAAACTTGCCTAGCTATATCTGGATGGGGTACCCCATCCAGACACCCTGATATTGTTCTTTTTGTCTTTGTCTTGGCGCAGCATGTCCCTCAAGGGATTTTGTGCCACAAAACCCTAAACAATTAACCAATCGTTTTTATACATGTTAGCGTACGAGAATTTTTGATATTGTAGAATTTTTCGTAAGGAAAATTTCTATTGAATGCTTAATTTTGAAGGATTTTCACTCTCGACAACGTTACGTACGTTTTTAAGCCAACTGGTGTCTATATATCCTCAATATCTACAACTGCTTCATCTAATGCTAAACCTTGGGATTTATGAATTGTAACAGCAAAAGCTAACTGTAGAAGAAATTCTTTACTTGAGCAATTTATGCTTCCAATTTTCCAGAATTTAATTCTTGGGGGAATTGGTATGCACCAATTCTTATAAGTTAAATTAATATAGTATTCAAATTTATCCATGATTAGTCGCGATATCTAATCTGGTGGCTTGTGATTTTCTTTAATACGTGCAACAAAGTCTAAAGTCCCGTTTACTAAATCTTTTTCGGTCCACAAATAAGAACGTAACATTATTTTAGATCCAAATAGTAAAGTAAGAAATGGTTAAAGTCCATTTGTCGTTTCTGAATCGGCCAACTTTGCTTTAGTGCGTTTATAAAGAGCTTGAATCGAGGACACAACTTCACGCAGTTCTTTTAATTTTTCATTTATATAACAAATTTAACAATTAATTTTATTTGTTTACAATTCTTTTGTTGCCACTTTACAAAAAAAAAAAAAAAAAAAAAAAAAAAAAATCCATAATACAATTCTTTTAAAATGTATAAGTGTCATTTGTGCAAACGATTTTGCAGAATAATGAAAACATGTTTTATTTATTAAATTAATCATGATTCTATCTATAATTACTTACTCCATGATTTATATATTTTTTCTGAAAATATACGCGTTTCATTTTTTATTTATTTGCTAAAGTGCATTCGTATTGGAAATGCATGTAAAATAAATTAAAATAATATTTTTTTAACGTTTTACTGTAAAAAAAATTATATTGTGCAAATCTACAGATCATAATTTATTTTTGTGTTTAATTTGAAGTGAAAATATTGAATAGTTTTTTGTAAAGCGTACGACAAAATATAATTTGAGTGGCCTAGTAGAGGATTCGCTTCGCTCATCCTAATAAATTCTTATTTTTTATGTAGAATACATATTAGTATTACGATAAACTTTTAAATACTTATTGCCTATGTCTTATAGTTGGGGCTAAAAAATTAAACAAAACAAAACAAAACAAAAAAAAAAAAAAGCCAGGAGGATGAGGCCCAACTTCAAATTTTACCAATAGCCTCTTTTTCTTTCTGATATAAAGTTTCCTTAAACTTTTCTGTCGTGCTTCGACATCTTGAACTAATAAAAGTAGAAAAAACAAATAATAAAAAAAGAATATTATGTATAATGAATTAATGTAGGTATTGTTACACTTTTAATTCCCAGAAGTTGCTTCATCAAACACATTACAATAAAGAACAGGTCACACTTCATACGAAAATATTTGCATAACTTTTTCATATCTAAATTAAAATTAAACAAGCCTGTCTCTTTTGAACATGTAATTACTAAAAGATAATAGACTACACAAATATATGGAAATTAATGGGAATAAATTCTAATTTGCATGCTATATTGCAACGATTTCAGAAATCACACTAATAAAGTGCTTCTGAAACGGTGTGGTGCCATTTCAAGGTTTAAATTATGGAAAATTTTTATTTACATTTTAAAATGCGGCAGGTATATAGTATTTATAAATACAATCACAGAAAGTAAATTTCATACTGGGAGAAAAATCTAAATCTGATATTAAAAAAAAAGGTGTTTCTTCATTACTGCATCAGCAGTGGTCAATTAAATCTAATACATAATAATAATATAAAAAAATTATTGCTAGACTATACATTTAAATTTCAAGTATTTACGATTGTGTCATAGTTGTTTGATGTTAGGTGTGTTTGTTATGCCATCAAGGAAATTTTAATTCAACTTAAAATAATATCCTTAATTGATGATATCATGATTTTAAAAGAGAAACAATGCTGTAAGCATAGTTATTACTTAACTAATGTTACGAGAGTCGTATAATTTAGACACATGCGCAGAAATTTTCCCAAAAAATTTTGAACTTTGCGGAAAAAAATTAAGAAAAATGCATGTTTTGGTTTTGCATCTATTTTTAATACCAAAAATTTTGGATATTCCAAAATTTTATGTATGGTTTATGTATTGTTTGCCCACAATTCACGTTTAAAGACTCAAAACATTCTTGTGATCTTTTGACAATTTTTTATTTCTATTTTTCACTGACTAAAACTTGATGCCAATCAGTTTTTCATTGGCAGCTGCAGTGATCCGGCAACAGTGTTTAAATCGAATAATTTCGTAGTGTTATAAGAATGACTGGCATTTAGTTCAAAGAGTTCACAATACTAAGGATTGGGCTGTTTCTAAATGTATCAGACAAAATTATTCAAAAGAATTCATAGTTTTTCATGGTGTAATATCTGAACCAGACCTTTTATTTTCTACTAAAGAACTTCTATCTAATTTAAAGGATCAAAATATCATGAATGTACACCGTATCACAATTCGTCGAAATGGGCAGACTCTCCCTACAAAACACATTATGCTAACATTCAATAGTCATATTTTACCTACCATAATTAAAGCTTGGTAGTCTTTACAATCCATCCTCAGGGATCTGTTTAGGAAAAATTTGGGTCCATTAACGGACTCTTCACAATTTTTATTATGGTAAAAACAGACCCTTCACAATTTAAATTATGGTAAAAACGGACCCTTCACAATTTTCATTAGGTTAAAAACGGACCCTTCACAAAATATTTTATCTTAAAAATGGACCCTTCATAAATTTTTCCCCTTAAAAGTAAAACCTTTCAATCGCCTTCGCCTTCAGTCAAAAATGATGCCGAAAAAAAATCTATTGATGATGTGTCTCGTACTGAAAAAAATTCCTGTGACAAAAGTTTCGGCTCGACTCAGGAGGATCCGAAAATCCGATCAAAAAATGACTTAAATAAGGATTATGAAGCAATCCTGTATGTCAACTAGGGCGCACATTGCTCTGTACAATTGAATTCTCCGATAATTCCTTTCTTATAAGTTTCTTAAGTATCTTCTAAGTTTCTTATGATAGTAAACTGGGTCCAGCATTTTTGGGTTGCAGATAAATTTTGTTTTGCAGCAGATTGATACAAAAAATTCTGCTATTAAGATTGTTTCTTGTTATCTAGTTAAGAATTTGAAAACCAAAAATTATTATTAAAGTAAAAATATTTTATGTACATTTTAAAGAACTTAATTATAAGTTGAAATGAATTATATAATGTTTTTACACACACACACACACACACACACACACACATATATATATATATATATATATTTGTGTGGTTCATCCAAACGGGAACATTAATTCTAGTTTTGCAAAATTTTGTTTTTCACAATTTTACAAAAACAGGACCCTGTCACTGAAGTCCGAAGGGACCTGAATTTAACGTTATTTTTAAATTCACAAAATTAATAATACATTTTTCACAATTTCACAAAAACAGGACCCTGTCTGAAAAGTCTGGACAGACCCCTGGTCCTTATATTCCTAATCCCCTCTGTTGTTTTACATGCCAGCGTTATGGCCATACTAATAATACCTGTCGTGGCAATATTACCCAATCCCATATAATTATTCCTTACTCTGTTAAATTGATTTTTCCCATTCTTGTTATTTTGCGAAAAGCTATTGCTCCAATGAAAACTTTTGTTTTCTACGTTCTGAGAAAAACGCCTTTTACTATCGCTAATTGAGATTTTTACTTCTGAACTCTACCTAATATTGCTACAAGTTGTTTCATAATCATTCAGTTTGTTTACAAGATCAACAACATTGGTACATTTAGGTAACTCATCTAAAAAAATTTCCTTCATTTCGAATGGTGATTTTCTGCGAATTTGATCGATGACCAAAATATTTTTTAAGTCATCGTATGTTAAAATTTTGAGTCCCAAAAGCCACTGGTCCAAAAAATTGCTGAGTTCGAACGCGAAATCTCTCCAAGGAGATGAATTTTCTTTTTTATGAGAAAAGAACTTTAAACGGAATTGCTCTGGACTTGATTTGAACATCTTTAACAATAATTGTTTTATGTAATCATAATCATTGCATAACTCTTCTTTTTCATGACCTTTAATATTAACTATTTCAAACTGTAATAACCCTAACAAATATGTAACCCAATTTTCTTTATATTGATGTGAAATAGTTCCTGTAATATATCATAAAAAATATGAAACATTATGTTCCAAAAATGTATTTAAAAGTATGAAATTATCTGTACCACTGGTTAAGGGTCCCCAAGAATATAAAATCAATTGACTCTCTATTATCCACTCGATGGTGGGGGTATCATGTCTAACCAAGACTTTCATTGTAGCCCTTTTTTAGGTAACAGTTTTTACACAATTTTTATATTAAATATATGTGAAAAATTATGCAATTACTTATGCAGCATTATGTTACAAAAATGCAATTAATTAATTAAGAAGTTATCAGTACCATTGGTTAAGGGTCCCCGAGAATATAAAATCAGTTGACTCTCTATTATCCACTCAATGGTGGGGGTATCATGTCTAACCAAGACACTCACTGTGGCCCTTTTTAGAAAAATTTTTTTATATGAAATAAATCTGAAAAGTTATTTACAATTATTTATTAGAAAGAAAGTAAAATACTACATAAAAATAAGTTTAAAAGAATGCAAATAACATTTAAAAACATTTATTGAAAAAAATCAAAACAAATAAAAAAATCTATATTTACAAAAAAAAAAAAAAAAAAATTATATTGATGTGAAATAGTTATATTAAAGTAAAGAATTTAATAAGCAAGAAAATTAAACAGCACGAAGTTGTTAGAAAAGAATTCTTGGTATGTTTAGTAATATATTTCAGCCACCAGTGCCGAGCATCATATATAAAAATTTTATAAAAAAAAAAAAAAAAATTGAAAGCAATAAATTATGAAATTTTTTTAAATATGACGTTATGAAAAATAAAATGAAAATTCATGAAAACTATAATAAGAAAATTTAATAGAAATATTGGAAAAGACTTACTAATAAAATATATTAAAAATTTTTTTTTATTTAATTTATAAAAAAGAGGAACAATTTGTTCAAAAAAAAAACTTCTGTAAGATAACCTTATTGGTTTCCCAATACAGGTCATCTTTACATATTCTTGTTACAAGAATACCTTTTGTGCTCCATACCACAAAATCACAATATGGCACACCTGTGATAGCCATTTGCCCCTGTATTTGTGCATAGTACACATGCGACTTTTTTAAATTGCCATCTGCATTTAAATAAAAACTAACATCATTTATTTCACAAGGCTTCAACTCTCTGAATTTATAGGGGCACTTTACCTCAACGACTCCTTTTCCACAGCAGTCGCACAAAACAATAGCATCAGGAGAAGTCGCGAGGTAAGGTTCCGAGTTTGAAATGAAGAGACCAGCCTCTTCAATTCTCAAATTGGAATGGTTAGATGCTACTTCAGAACAGTATGCATCAAGAGCCATTTTTTCATTATCTCTTCCCCATCTAACAGCAGAAGCTTGTAATTCTTTTGATGCTGTGAGGAAAAGTGTAGCAAATTTTTCATCTCTTTTTTTTTTGAAAATGAGACCAAAGTTGGAAGATGTTAATCTTCCAATTCTTTGGTCCTGCCACAGAGAATTATTTTGCCCTCTAGTTAAAATTTCAATCCTTGAAAAATCAGTATCTTGAAATGCAGTTAGTAAATCTGCATTACAGGAAATAATCTGTTTTTCAAGGACTGAAATCATATTGGGGAAAAATCCTTCGCTGGCATTTTCCTCATCAGATTCAGTTTCACTCTCATCATCACTGTCTGATCTGTAAACGGTAAAGAATGCAGCATCAGGAACAATGGCTTTCAACCTTCTTAGCTGCTCTTTACTAATTGGTGAAACTATCTTAGGTGGAATAACTGATGTTTTTTTAGATTTGATTTCCATCTTTGATACAGACAGATCGATGTCTTTAATAGGTGCTGGTTTCACCTATAAAAAATAAAATGTACCAGAAAATTTTATGTATTAAAAATATTTATTAACACAATACAGAAAAGTAACACAAACAGCCCTCTTTACATATAATTTTTTTGAATGTTTGTCAAAAAAAAAAGTTCTACTTTTATTTATAAGCAGTGTTGACTCGTGGAAAAATGGGCTGTTGAGCACAGATTTTTAAAAAGGGGCATAAAGTTAAAAAGCTAGACAGTGGTGAATTCAGACACTTTTCTCTGGGACGGACTTCAGTGGCTCCGGGGGAGGGGAAGGGGCACATTATAAAGTTCTGTGGAGGAAATAGCATTTTTTGAAGATTGAAAACACCAAATCTTATATTTTCCGGGGTGGGGGTGGGGATGTCCACCCCTAAATTCAACGCTGCATGTAGATAAAGTAATTAAAGTTAGCCAGGCAGATATGGTTATCAAAAAGTGTAGCAGGGCAGATATGCCACTGCCAAATTGGTCTACAGTCAAAACTACTGTAATTTCACATGTATATGCCGCCCTCACAGTAAGCGCCGCATCTCTCAAAATACATTAAATTGTAAAAAAAAAATTCAGCAGAAGTGCTGCATATACTGTAAGCACTGCAATGTCGAAAAACCGATAAAAAAATGAAATAGTTATTTAAGTACCAAGAAAAAAAGTTATTAGCAAAATCTGATTAAAATTACAAGAAATCACAAGAATCTTACAAGAAATGCAATTTTTGTATTGTTGAAATGTAATGTTTGCTATTCCTAAATATATACACATTTTAATTTATCTTGTAATTTTTGCCCTAGATTCCCATTAGACTGGGCGGCGGCGACACGAATGACTACGTCATCAAGTTACGGGATGTAATCATGATGTAGGACAAGATTATTAGGTGTAGATTAAGGAATGACTGGTCTGCCTCGTCATTTCTTGGTACGATATGAGTAACAGCGGGCACCAACTTGCCATTTTGGCGTCACTTTCACGTCATCGAGTTACGGGATGAAATTGGTGCCAAATTAAAGCTAAAATAGAGTATTTTAAGAATATTTCGGTCTGCCTGCGCATATCCTGGTACAAACCCTCGGCAGACTGAAATTTATAACAAAAAATGACGTTATAATGAAAAATTCATTATGACTATTATGAAAAATTTTTACGTCATCGAGTTACGGGATGAAATCATGATGTAGGACAAGATTATTGGGTGTAGTATAAGGAATGACTGGTCTGCCTCGTCATTTCTTGGTACGATATGAGTAACAGCAGGCGCTAACTCGCCATTTTGGAGTCAGTTTCACGTCATCGAGTTACGGGATGGAATTGGTGCCAAATTAAAGCTAAAATAAAGTATTTTAAGAATATTTCAGTGTGCCTGCACATATCCTGGTATATATGTATTCGCGATGAAGGCAAGAGAAATCGCTAGCTTCAGAGCCCCGCCCACCCACTAACAGAGTTTCAATATCTTTAATTTTTCTAATTTTTCTGTTAAATTTGTCCGGTTTCAATTCCACTTAATTTTTTTCTTTTTTATTAAGAGTGCAAGGCTATTCGGGACGTAAGTAAAGGATTTTGGCGCAATCCGTGGTCGCCTGCCGGTGACAGTGCTGTCGCGCAAGAGACTAGGTCTATTTGGGTCGTAGGTAGGGGTCGCCGATGAAAATTGGTCGCTCAACGCGACGGTTCACCCACTCACCCACCCCTAACCGCCGTCCGAGACATACATATTTGGGATGAAGGAAAGAGAAATCGCTGGCTTCAGAGCCCCTCCCACCCACTAACCGAGTTTCAATATCTTTTATTTGTCTAATTTTTCTGGAATGACGAGGCAGACCAGTCATTCCTTAATCTACACCCAATAATCTTGTCCTACATCATTATTTCATCCCGTAACTCGATGACGTAGTCATTTGTGTCGCCGCCGCCCGCTCTACATGCTATCAGTTTTCTTCTACTTCCTTTTTTTCAAAATGCATACTGCTGATTCAGCGTTCGTTTTGATTTGCTAGTTGCTCGGTTGAATTGTTTGATTGCTGCGCTATTTATCTGTGCCATTCGGCAATCATTTGTTGCGATCGCACTTGCTGTTATTATGATTTGCTACATACAAAAATTTTTTTTACTTTAATTTCATGCATAACTTTCCTGTATTCATAAGTTTAGTTGGTTGAATTGGCAACAGGATGTTTATTTCTGTGTAAATGCACGACACTGTGTAACAGGAAATAAGCTATTCAAAATATGATTAAACTCATCTTTTAAAGTTTATCAATCTTTTATTTGATGTTTATAAATGCTTTCCCACAAATAAAAACTTAGCATAAGACAAAAAGAAATTTTAAAATGTAAAATCAGTATAAAACGTTGCACATAACAATTTTAAAACTTCATTTTACATATGTGTTGCGGCATTTATGTGCGAAATTACAGTTAGTCATTATTCATGTAGATACAAAAGGCAAATGTAATTCTTTGTAGTTAACTTAAGAAAATTATAGTTTGCAATTTGGGGCAGATTGTAACAATAAATAAAAAATAAGATACCAGTAAAATAAAACATACTTAGAGCATGAAATTATACTTTTAAAGGTTACATTAAATTTGAATTTCACTAAGCAAGCATCAGCATTACTAATTAAAAAGTAATAAGTACTAATAAATGAAACTGAACAAGTATCTTTTTGACACATTTCTGCTTAGTATATCTGGAAGCATACAGAGAAACATACTAACTTTTCTCACATTTTTATGAAATGTACTTCTGAATTTTACCAATCTATTTTTTTATTCTTTACTACATTCAATTAATATTATAAATTTAAAGGGTGAAACTGTTTTTCTGGCATCAAGTCAAAACATATGATAAAATGTTTATTATTAATTCCCAATTTAGCTTTCTTTTAAAAAAATTAAGAATCAATGGACATTTTTTGATTAAAATTTTACATTTTTTACTCATTGTTGCAGATAATTGAAAACTGTAATCCTGTCGACCAAAAAATTATCGCCAAACTATAAGATTAAATGCTAATAATGGATGATTGTGAATGTCACATTCAATGACATTAAAAATGATTCACGTGTTTAAAATGTCATTAAGTGATTTTTATTTCGACTTTTTATTAATATTCTACTAATTATTTGTTTTTTCATTATTTAAAATAAAAATTATGTCATTATGTATAATTTGGCTATTAGTTTGACAATTTGTATAATTTGGCGAAATTGGTCGACAAGATAACAGAGTAGTACCATATTTTCAATTATACATAGGTAAATCACATCACAACATTAATCAAGGCTGGCCTCAACATTAATTTTGAAATGTGTTCATCTGAATTCAATAGTTATTACAAAAACTTGACACATTGAATAAAAACTTTTATTTAATTTGCAGAACAAATAATAATAATAAACTATTTCCTACATTGTTTAAGCTTGGGTATGAATAGATATTTTAAAATATTTCATTTATTTTACATTTAATGCTGGATTTTTGTAACAAATAAATTAAATCACTTGAAGATTTAAAAATAGAAATGAAATTCATACAATGATATTTTAAACACCCCAAACACTTTGATTTCATTCAAATGAGATTGAAATAAATCTTTGACTTCACCAATCTTAGACCTACTACCAACTGAAATCTTGTATTTTGCATATATCTTATGAACAATCCTCATAAACATAATACAAAATCTGCAATACAAATACTTATAACTTAAAAATGTAACATTTATTTCGATTTTTAACAAAATCTAAGATTTTAGGGTGCTTAAAGTATCATATCATATAAATTTCATTTTTATTGTTCAATTGGTTAATTTATTTGTTACAAGAAATTAACATTAAATGTAGAATGTGTTGATTGAAGTATCCTAAGATCTGCCTTTCTTTAGGCTTAAAAATGTGGGAAATATATATATTTTTTAATTTGTTCTGCAAATTAGATTTTTGTACATATATATTAATTAAATTGAAATAAAGTAATCAAACACACTGCAAAGCTCTTATATTTTCGATAAAAAAAAAAAAAAAAAAAAGTATTACCGTTTTAGTAAAACTTGCATTCCATTCGCATTTTTTTTCAGTGCAGGCAGAAGTTATCCCAGCAACAATTGCAAATTGTATTTTGTACAGCAAGGCACCAACATGGCTGCATACTTCTCCTAAACTGGAAGATAACATTTTAAGAATTGAAATTAAAATTAAATCTCTAATAAAAGAACTTACACACAGAATTAATGATCTCAAATTTCCTATAGAATAAGAAATAAAAATTTTATTTCTTTACTATAATTTTTAATCACTTCATGACACCGTACAAGTATAAACTTTCATTATAAAACAATGAAATAAAATTAGCACTGTAATCACAAAAAAACATTTACTTACCCGTCTATACATGTGCAATGGGCAGATTTAATTTCATCATTTTCTACAATGACCCATGGCTGATATGGTTTATTGTTTACCCGCATAGTTGGCATGACAAATGTCGACAGTAGTTTTATATTAGGGAAAGTCTGTGGCACATATATCAGTACTTCCTGTACTTTTCCTATAATAAACCGTTCAATTTATTAACATAGAGATAAATTATAAGATTTTCTTTTTGTTAAGAAGATAAATAATGATGAAAGATCTGGGATCTGAAGAGATTTCTTGTACTATATTTTTTAACTACAAATTCTTTATAAGAAATAAAGGTACTACTAGGTTATCCCGTTGACCAAAAAAAAAAAAAAAAATCACCAAACTATAAGATTAAGTGCCAATAATGGTTGATCATGAATGTCACATTCAATGACATTAAATACCATTCACATGTTTAAAATGTCATAATGTGATTTTTATTTCGTTTTTTTATTTGAATTTTTATTAATATTCTACTAGTTACTTGTTTTTTCATTATTTAAAATAAAAATTATGTCAATTTGTATAATTCGTTGTTAATTTAGCGATTTGTATAATTCTCTCCTAGTAATAAAAAATTTTAAGTATAATGACATTACTTCATTCACAATAAATATAATCATTAAAACTAAAATTGTTAATTTTATTTTCCATTAAAGGTGTTATGCATAAATATATCCAGCTGAAGTTACAGACTTTTAAACTGGTCTTTTAAATTAGATTTTTAAATGGACCCTTTAAATTAGACTTTGAAATATGCCTTTTAAATTAGGCTTTTAAACTTGCCTTTTAAATTAGACTTTTAAACTTGCCTTTTAAATTAGACTTTTAAATTTGCCTTTTAAAGTAACTTTTAAGCATGCCTTTTAAATTAGACTTTTAAACAGAATCTTTAACTGATGATACTTTTAAACTGAACTTTTTAACTAATTTTCGAACTGGACTTTAAATAGCACTTTCAGATTTTAAAATTTCAATTTTAAGCCTTATTTTTAGCAGTAACATCAAAAACACAATTTATCAAACCCAGCATCTATTACTAAATGATTTATTTAAATAGGTACCAGTAATTGGTGGGAAAAAATGTAAAACCTTTACTCACCAGAAACAACAAAAACATAAGCAGCCACCGATTTTGTATTCAAACTGGGGCAATTTGTTAAATAATTTGTTATTTTGACCGCAGTAATATTTGGCCATGCGGACATGTCATTTCGCCAATCTATTTTTTTAATTAAATATGGATCGGGAAGATAAAAAATACTCCCATTCGGCAACAGAATAGTTAGTTTTTCTCTGTATCTATTCTTAGATACCTCATCTAACTTTTCTGCATAAGCAGATAAAATTAATGGTAATTTGGAATAATTATGTTCCGCTAGCGTCATAGTTTTAAATGCTGGTTCCGTTGTGTTTCTGCCTACCACAGCTAGAAGTTGAGTTGTTTGTTGATGCTGGAGGAAATGGCCTATTGGATCGTCTTTCCCGGGAACATTCAAGATACCAGAGGTGACGTTAGACCAGGAAACAGATGTCACGTGAGGGGGCGTTGTCAGCGAGCAGGATGGGATATTTAAACTGTGTTGTTTTGCCGGTGAGTGTTCGCCTTGTCTCGCTCAGTGTTGTTATGAAGTCCGGAGCTCAAGCGTTGGTCGTAATAGTAAAGTTATCTTTCTTTTAAAGTGAATATAAAGTGACAACGTCCAGTTTTAATATGGGAGTGAGAGTTACGGTTTTTAAAATGAATATGCTGCTGAAGGACAATTAGACAATTAGAAATGACATTTAAATGAAGGCTTCAACGTAAACAGCAAGGTGCCGGCTACCTACAGCAAAATGTCAGATGAGTTTTTATTTTTATTTTACTTATTCCTTTTAAGAACAATATCTTTTTAATCTCTCCTTCTTAAACATATCTTTTAATTCATACTCCGTCGGTTATATTTATTTAGAATTAATTTAGTCGACTTTAACTTATTAGCAATGAATTTAGGCTCAAGACAGTGGTTTTTCGTTTTAACAAGCATTACGATAGTCGGCGAGCTAGTAATGACTTGATGATCGCTTGGGCAATCGTTTTTCCCTGGGAGGATCTGGAGCTGATATGCATGAAATCTCCGTTGGGATGGTACTGTTATTGAGTTGATTCATTGTCTATTTTGTTTTGCTCCACCCTCCATATAAATCTTCTTGTGGCAGAGGTAGATTAATGGAGAATATGTCATGTGGCAGGTGATATATTTTTGGAAGGTATTCTTGAGTGGCAGCTTGAATCCTTAGGAGCTTTTATCATTTGAAAGAGGTTGATTTGACTTTGTAGTAATAGGAAGGGGAGATGTATATTAATGAATTAAATTTAAAGTTTTTACTATTTGTTAACGTCAGTGATTAAAAATTATTATGAAAGTAAATGTTTAAGATGAGTTGGGAATTATGGTTTGAATTAAACTTAAAGATAAAATATTTTTCATAAATTTTGTTTTTCATTTAAAGTAAAAATATAATTTTTCCTTTACAATATAAAAATAAATTTCTTTCTTTATTCCTTCTGGTGCTCTGGTTCATGTAAAGTGAATGATATTAATTTGAATCCAATATAAACTGATATTTATATTTGTTTTTAGACAATTGATTTTATATTCATATTTGTTTGTTTGATTTTAATTATGATTTTAATAAAGGTTATTTGTTATTTTAAACCTGTTTAATTTCTGCTTCTTAATATATATTCATTTGACATTCAATATCTTCTTTAATGACAAGTTATTTCAGGGCAGACAATTCAGCTTATACGCCCACTTGCGTATATGCTCTGCACATCTATTCATTTACCTTGTATAGGGAATTACCATTAAGGTAATTTCTCTATCAAAAGCATCAGAGCAAAAGCAGAGTGCGCTATGGTGCACAGTGTCGATTTTTTTAAGGACAGAATTACGTGCAGAACCATAGACCTGACAGGCGTAGTCAATTTTAGAGCGGATTATGAAACGATAAATTTTCAGGAGAGAGCTACGGTCTGCTCCCCAAGATGTGTTAGAGAGCACCTTTATTAAATTGAGTGATCCCTCACACTTTTTGCATAACTGCAAAACATGAAACAAGAAAGTAAGTTTTTTGTCAAAATATAAGCCCAAAAAGTGGACATTGTCAACAACAGCAATTTGATAATTTCCAATAAAAATCTCAGGATCTGGATGTAGATCCCTGTGTCTACAGAAATGCACACAACATGTTTTGTCTTGAGAAATAATAAAGCCATTTTTGTTTTCCACTGTATAATATGATTAATAGAAATTTGTAATTGTCTCTCGATAAATCGCATATCTTGTCCTTTATATAAAATTTTAAAATCATCAATATATTTTGCTTTTTTAGTCTTTGTTTTGGCGCAGCATGTCCCTGAAGGGATTTTGCGCCATAAAACCCTATACAACCAACCAACCAAAGATCTTTACTAGATGTGTTAGAGTCAATTTTAGAGACATACTGCATCCAGGATTCACGCTGGCTCTTACGTCGCACTCTTCTAGCTTTCACTCTTGCTTTTTTGAAACCAATATAATTATTCTTACTAGGGTAAAGTCTGAAAATGCCCCAAGCTTTTTGTTGATTTATCTTGGCCTTTTTGCATTCATCATTCCACCATGGTTTTCTGAGTTGCGGCATAGAAAGAGATTTTTGAATACTAATGTCTGCAGCATTGATAATACACCGAGTGATATTATCAAGCGCATCGTCAATGTCTCTCTCTATCATATCACTTGTTATATTAGCAAGATCCGTGAAAGTTGGCCAGTTGGCTCTGTTGTAAATATAATGGTTAGAGTCCATGTTAGGAGTGGTCTGTGTGATGAAAATTGGAAAATGGTCACTGCCGTGCAAATCGTTTGAGACCCAGTAGTTCCAATGAGGGTAGATAGACGGGAAGCAGATTATAAGGTCAATTGCATGAAATGTGCAGGTAGGTTCATAAAAATAAGTATGGTCACCATTATTGAGCAGGCATAGACCGTTGTCAGAGATTAGTTTTTCTATTTCGCCTCAGTGATTAGAGTCTTGGTTGCCCCACATTTGGCTGTGTGCATTAAAATCTCCCAGAATGATATACGGGTGGGGTTGGTTGGTTGGTTGTATGGGTTTTAGTGGCACAAAATCCCTTGAGGGACATGCTGCACCAAAACAAAGAGTAATAAGACAAAAAACCAAGGGGACAAAATAAGACTGTCTGGATGGGGTAATACGGAGTGGGGAGTTGGATTGGTTGGTTAGTTATATAGAGTTTTATGGCGCAAGGTCCCTTTGGGGACATGCTGCGCCAAGACAAAGACAAAGTTATAACATATGTTTACGAATAAGTAAAAGAATAAACATCCAGCATCAAAATGATAACAAAAAATGAAAGTATAAATTAAAAGTTACTAGTAAGTCATGGATGTAAACAATAATATATATAAATAAAACAGATTAAAACAGTTCACAGACCATGGTTAGAAAGTCAAGTTATAATTAAAAACTAAAAGTCAAAGTGATGATTGTTAAAATATGAACAAAGTATAGGATGATACACAAAAACAGTTTAAAGTACACAGAATATTAAAAAAAGTGACATCACGGAGGATTGTATTCTTCAAATACGACATTTTCCTCTTCCTCACTTGAGTCGCATGATGCCGACCCCATAGCCTCTTCCGTGTTAGCCGTGCGTGGCGACCCGTGTCCCTGGAAAGGGGGATCCTGGTAGTTGAGGGAAACCAACACACTACTTTGGCCTCTGCTTCAGGTAGACGGGAGGTGCATTTGGTCCCGTATGCATCAATCGGCTGGTCAGCTGACTTTCGTCACTGGCTCTAGGGATCAAGTGATCAAGCAACTACTAGTCATCTCGTTAAGGGTGGAGACTGACATAGGGTTGTCTTGTGACCGTATGGGCCCTGGTTAGCACTGGTGCACGAATGTGCATCCCCTTGTAGGGCTCGGGAGAGGGTGGTGCGGCCGGGGTCTGAATCTTATTATCTTTAATTATGGATGGAATCACTTCTTTTCCTTCTACTTCTCTCCCTAGTGGAGAGCAACAAACTGCACAGACTCTATCATTCACTCGTTTTTTCATCATTAAACGTACAGATAGCCTATCTGATGATTCATTTAAAAAGAATTCACCATTTCTCGTTGCAAAAACATTCCAGTCAGTGCTGGGGGATGGCCATTCTATCAAAAAGCTGCAATCTGGGGATCTACTAGTTGAGGTTTCTACAGCTAAACAGCCCCCCAGGGGGATACCTTCTTTAGGTATTCACGGGCTTCACAACCCCGGGGCACCTGAGTGATCTTTCTCCTTTCCTTTTCCTCTTACTCCTCTGGTCTTCCTTTCCTCTTTGTTTCACTCTCGTTGTGGTTTCCTCTCCGGAGGTGAGGGCAATTCTGTATGGGCCAATGTCATCCTGTATATCGACTCATGGAGAATTGTAAACCACCCACGTGTTGGCCGTGCGTGGCGACCCGTGTCCCTGGAAAGGGGGATCCTGGTAGTTGAGGGAAACCAACACACTGCTTTGGATTCTGCTTCAGGTAGACGGGAGGTGCATATTGGTCCCGTATGCATCAATCGGCTGGTCAGCTGGCTTTTATCACTGGCTTTAGGGATCAAGTGATCGAGCAAATACTAGTCATCTCGTTAAGGGTGGAGACTGACATAGGTTTATCTTGTGACCCTATGGGCCCTGGTTAGCACTGGTGCACGAATGTGTATCCCCTTGTTGGGCTCGGTAGTGGGTGGTGCGGCCGGGGTCTGAATTTTATTATTTTTAACATGGATGGGAAAACTTCATTTCCTTCTATGTCTCTCCCCAGTGGAGAGCACCAAACTGTTCCGACTTCTTCCTTCACACGCTTTTTTATTGTTAAACGCACTGATAGCCACTCTGATAGTTCCTTTGGCAAAACGTCACCATTTCTCATAGCAAAAACTTTTCAGTCTGCCTTAGGGGATGGTCATACTCTCAAAAAATTAAAATCTGGGGATTTACTAGTGGAGGTTTCTACAACTAAACAATCACAGATTCTTTCAAATAGCTCTACAATAGGCCCTTTTTCTGTTTCTGTTCAGGTGCATAAAACTCTAAATACAAGCCGAGGCGTTATTTCTGAACCAGATCTTTTATTCTCTACGAAAGATGAACTCTTAGAAAACCTAAAAGACCAAAATATTATAGATGCACGTCGTATCACGATCCGTCGGAATGGCCAAGTCCTTCCTACAAAGCATGTCATTCTCACTTTCAATAGCCCTACTTTACCAACAAGAATTAAAGCTGCTTACCTAAATTGTCCTGTCAGACCGTACATTCCTAACCCTCTCCGTTGTTTTAAATGTCAGCGATACGGCCACACTAAAACTAACTGTCGCGGTTCCCTTACCTGTGCACGCTGTGCAGAAATTGACCACGACAGCAATTCATGTGAAAATCAGAACGCTGCATAAATTGCAAGGGTAATCATACAGCTTTCTCTCGCTCTTGCGCAAACTGGATCCGTGAGAAAGAAATTCTGACTGTAAAAATAATGCAAAATCTTTCCTACCCAGAAGCTCGTAAAATTGCAGAAGCCAGAACCCCGTCTGTCGGCGTATCTTATTCAAGCCTATTGAAACAGCAGTCTAAATCTGTAAGACATATTAGCACCCAGACTGACTTTTCTATGTCATCGAAAAAGTCAGCCAAAACACAATCAATAAACACCCCAATCAAAGAATCCCGTGATATCTGTTTACCTTCGTCAGAACCTGTTACTATTTTACACACATCTACTCACACACAAAAATCTGCTCAATTTAAAAATCAGAAATCTCAAGCTCAATCTAAGGGATTATCCAAACCTCTAAATGAAACTAAGGCCGTTACCTCACAAAAAAATGACCCGAACTCATCTGCATTAAGCTCTAAAAAGTCCAACTCTAGTCAAATAGTGAAAACTGGTGTTCAGAAAGAAGGGACCAAGGCTGGGATCCAAACT
This sequence comes from Maratus speculifer, assembly GCA_964019185.1. Taxonomy (NCBI): domain Eukaryota; kingdom Metazoa; phylum Arthropoda; class Arachnida; order Araneae; family Salticidae; genus Maratus; species Maratus speculifer. The sequence goes on from CAXHSM010000740.1 coordinate 126,999, forward strand.
GCTACAAAATCAAAAACATTACAGAAATCACATATGCTTAAAAAACAAACTGAAACCATAAAAACCCCAACTCCAGCAACCCCACGGCGGAAGACTATTGTTAAAAGATTGCAAAATGCATCGCTCAGCCCATGCAAAAAAAATTTTAAAGATCCCAGGCAACTGCAGCATTATGTCCAAGAAGCTATGGAATCCGAGTCTTACGACAGTGGCTCGGATTCCGAGGAAAATACTATGTTTGAAGAGTATGTGCCTGGTTAAAGTTGTAATTATTGTTTTCTGTAGTACTTTTCCAATTTGGTTATCGTGTCACTATCTTACTGTTTTAGAATTTTTAACTAGTTTTAGAATTTTATCTTTTTTACAATTTTAAATATGTTTGTCTGGTTTTAATTGATTTTTAATTTCATGAATCACCGCATTGTTTTTATCAACTTAACTCATATCTACAATGGATTTTTAATGCAACTTTCACCTTTTACATTTTGTTTTGAAATTTAATATTATCTTATTTCTACAATAAACTAATGATTTAGCATTTTACTATTTTTGCCTTCTTATATTTACCTGACCATATCCAGATGGGAAGCCCCCCATCCGGATATTTTGACGTTGTCTTTTTTTCCTCATTTTTACAATTTTGTCTTTGGTTTGGCGCAGCATGTCCCTCAAGGGATTTTGTGCCATTAAAACCTATACAACCAACCAACCAACTACAGCTAAACAGTCACAAATTCTTTCTAATTGTTCTACAATAGGCACCTTTTCCGTTTCTGTACAAATACATAAAACTCTAAATACAAGTCGTGGTGTTATATCTGAACCTGATCTGTTATTCTCTACTAAAACTGAACTTTTAGAAAATTTAAAAGACCAAAATGTCATAGATGTACGTCGTATCACTATCCGTCGCAATGAAGAAATACTACCTACTAAACATATTATTTTAACTTTCAATAGTCCCAATTTACCAGCTAGAATTAAAGCTGGCTATCTAAGCTGTCCAGTTCGACCATACATACCAAACCCTATCAGATGTTTCAAATGCCAGCGTTATGGCCATACTAATACCAATGGCCAATGTCGTGGATCTCTTACCTGCGCACGTTGCGCAGAAGTCGGTCACGACAATAAAACATGTGAAAATTCTGTACATTGTGCAAACTGTAAAGGCGATCATACAGCATATTCCCGCAAGTGCCCTAACTGGAACCGTGAAAAGGAAATAATTACTATAAAAATTACTCAAAATTTCCTTATCCTGATGCCCGTAAACTAGTTGAAAATAGAACCCCATCTGTCGGAATTACCTACTCTAGCTTACTCAAGAAGCAATCAACAGCCGTAAGACACATAAGTACACAAACTGATTCCCAATTTCCACCCAGTAAATCAACTGTAACACAATCAACCAGTACTCATGTTAAAGAATCGACCAACACCCCATCCTCTGAACCGGTAAAAATTGACATAGAGAAGAAACAACAGAAACCGACAGCTCTATCCAATAAGTCATCTCAACCCCAAACTAAGACAAAACCTGCCATGAATACCAATATTCCACAGAATCCTGATGCTCCCAGAAAACATAATTTAAAAAAACCGCTTATACAAACCTTTAAAAAGAAAACTTCAACTCCAGCCTCTCCACAATGGAAGACTGCTGGAAAGGGGAAGCGAAATTCTGGCATCAGCTCAATCATAAGAAACATCAAAGATCCGAAACAGCTTCAGCAGTAAGCGGACGAGGCTATGGAATCCGAGCCCTATAGCAATAACTCAGATGTTGACGAAAATACTGTATTTGAAGAATTTGTGCCTGATAACTTAGATACACAACAATCCACTTCTGCCAATTCTTCACAAACTGCCTCTCCAAGATCATTACATTCTAATACTTCCAAAATACCATCTCATAACAGGAACGCACAAATTACAACTAAAACTTCTTTAAAGCAAAATATTTCAAAAACTAAATCTACTATATCTGCAATATCCCCACCAAAAAAGAACAAAATCTCAAAAAGTCAGACAAATTCACAGGAAAAAGACAAAAAAAATCAAAGAATGCAGGATGACGATGCTATGGACCTTCATCCCGAACCGGATGAAATACTGGACGACGGAGACAGTAGCATGTCTACTGTTTCTGATCAAAATGACATAGATACTCATATTTAACTCTCGTAATTATGAATAATATCATCTCTTGGAACTGCCGTGGTTATCTTAATAAACATGATGAAATCCGGGACATTCTCTCTGACCATCAACCACTCTGCTTAGCTCTGCAGGAAACCCATCTAAAACCAAATGACAAAGCAAAATTACGTAATTACGCTGCTTACAGGAAAGACTTCACTGGTAGTGATAGGGCCACTGGAGGAGTGGCTCTCTTCATATCTCGCAATATACCCCATTCCTATATCAGTTTAAATACTAATTTACAAGCAGTTGCAACTCGTGTGCACATTAACCGACTAATAACTATTTGTACTATATACCTACCACCTAATATGTCTATACAGTCAGCACATCTAGATAATCTTATTCTTCAACTCCCATCTCCATTCATCATCGTTGGCGATTTTAATGCTCATAGCCAACTCTGGGGTAATTCTGACAATAATGCACGTGGTGATGTTATAGAAAACCTTATCTCTGACAATGGCTTATGCCTGCTCAACAATGGTGATCATACATACTTTCATGAACCAACTCGCACTTTTCACGCTATAGATCTCGCTATTTGCTCCCCTTCTATCTATCCATACTGGAACTTTTGGATTTCTAATGATTTGCACGGCAGTGACCATTTTCCTATATTTATCACACAGACTACTCCTAACAGAGATTCTAAAAATTATTTTAAACATTATATTTACGACAGAGCTAATTGGCTAACCTTCACTAATGAAGCTAACATTACTAATGACATGCTTGACTGTGATATTGACAATGCACTTGATAATATCACTCAGTGTATTATCAATGCTGCAAATAATAGTATTCCTATCTCCACTGCTTCCCCTAGGCACAAGAAGCCGTGGTGGAACAGTCAATGTCAGACAGCTAAGAAAAATCAACAGAAAGCTTGGAACATCTTCCGGAGATACCCCAGTAATACAAACTATATCGCCTTCAAAAAAGCAAAGGCAGAAGCTAGAAGAGTGCGTCGTAAACGCCAGCGTGACTCCTGGAAGCAATATGTATCAAACATCAGTTCTAACATTCCAAGTAAAGTTCTCTGGAAAAAAGTAAAAAACTGTATGGGTTTGTACTCTGAAAATCATATTTCAGTCCTAAATCACAATGGCCAAACTATAGCTTCACCCAAAAATATTGCTGAAACAATAGCAAATACACTTGCATCTAACTCTAGCTCCGACTCTTACCATGAACCTTTTTTATCATATAAACGACAAATGGAAACTATCCGCATTAATTTCAATTTGAGCCAGTTTCATTCATATAATATACCTTTTACCACTGTAGAACTACAAAAATGTTTGCAAAGCAGCCGTTTATCTGCTCCTGGCCAAGATGGGATTACATACACTATGCTAAAACATCTCTCCACAGCTTCACTCAATAACTTACTTGCTTTTTATAATAGAATTTGGATTGAACAAGTTTTTCCTCAGGCCTGGTATAAAGCTATCATCATTCCTTTCCCTAAACCCGGAAAAGATCCCACTGACCCAAATAATTACAGACCTATTGCACTCTCTAGCAGCCTTTGCAAACTTTTAGAAAAAATGGTCAACCTTCGCCTTGTGCACATTTTAGAATCTAATAATTGCCTAGCTCCTTTTCAGAGTGGTTTTCGACGTGGTAGGTCTACTATTGATAATCTCATGCATCTTGAAAATTACATACGGAGTGCTTTTCTTAAACGCAACCATTTGGTGTCAGTATTTTTTGACATGGCGAAAGCCTATGACACAACATGGCGGTATGGGATACTGCGTGACCTGTATAACCTTAACATTCGTGGGAACCTCCCCATTTTTATTAAAAATTTCCTCACCATTCGTCTTTTTCAAGTACGAATTGGAGGAGTTTTATCAGGCGTCCATGTACAAGAAGAGGGTGTGCCTCAGGGTAGTGTCCTGAGCGTCACCCTCTTTGCTATAAAAATAAATAACATCCTGAGCCAACTACCCCCTTCAGTCAAAGGAGACCTTTATGTTGACGACTTTCATATCATGTGTATGGGACAGGATATGCGCTTTATTGAGAGACAACTGCAAATTGCAATCACTCATATTATTAATTGGACTAACAAAAATGGTTTTACTATTTCTCAAGACAAAACTTCTTGTGTGCATTTCTGTAGACGTAGGGATCTACATCCAGATCCCGAAATTTTTATTGGTTCTACCCAAATTCCTGTTGTGGACTCTTTTCGTTACCTTGGCGTATACTTTGACAAGAAACTGACATTTTTACCACATGTTTTACAATTACGGACAAAATGTGAAAAATTGCTGAATTTAATAAAAGTACTATCCAATACTTCTTGGGGAGCAGACCGCAGTTCGCTTCTTAAAATTTATCGTGCTGTTATTCGCTCTAAAATTGACTATGCTTGCCAGATCTACGGTTCTGCTCGTTATTATGTTCTTAAAAAACTTGACACCGTGCACCATAGCGCACTTCGTGTTTGCTCTGGTGCATTTCGTACTTCTCCAGTCCTAAGCCTTTATGTTGATTGCAATGAACCCTCATTGCACTATATTCGTGAAAAGAGTTCACTGGAATTGTATTATCGTATCCTGTCACATCCTGATCATCCCCTTCATGATTTTATCTTAAATACTGACAATGATACTCATTATCAGCATCGCCCATCTTGTATTCCATCTTTTGGTCTCAGAGTAAGGAACATTATTGACAATGGCCCCTTGGGTAACATCGAGGTGAAACCATGCCAATTGCACATGTTTCCTCCCTGGAACCCTCCTTCTATTACCACCCTGCATCCCTTTAAAGGGTATGATAAAAAGAACTTGGCCCCTGCCGTTTTTCAACAGCTGTTTGCTGCACACCGCTCTAATTTTAATAACTATACCGACATCTACACAGATGGCTCCAAGAATGGAAACACTGTTGGTTGTGGGGTATTCTGCGAAAACACTTCACTAAGTTATCGTCTTCACTCCTCTATCTGTTTTTTCAGCTGAACTGATTGCAATAGAAAGAGCCATGTTCCACATCTCTAATCATCATAGTTCATCATTCATCATTTACACTGACTCAAATAGCTCTATTGACGCAATTAAATCATTAAAAAAACATCCCTATGTCATGTCCATCTTAGACTTTTATAATAAATTGACAAGACATGGTTACAATATTTTATTTTGCTGGGTACCTGGACACATGGGTATTCCTGGCAACGATAAGGCCGATGAGGCAGCCAAATGTGCTCTTCTTCCAATACGAGTAAAAATTCCATTCTCAGACATAAAACTACACATTAACTATTTTATTCATGATAAATGGCAAAAAAGTTGGGATATAGAACACAATAATAAATTACACCATATTAAACCTACTATCAAGACCTGGTTATCGACATATCCTAGAAAGTCTGATGTTATATTGACTCGTCTGAGAATTGGACACTCGAGGATCACACATAGACATCTATTACTAAGGAGGATGCACCCATGTGTCCACATTGTCATTTTGATCAACTTACCATATACCATATCTTAACTGACTGTCCGGGCCTCCGGCACCTTTATAGAACTTATTTTAACTCATCATCACCACTTTTGACAAACCTCATTGGGGAAACACCTCATGGGGCACTCTTTACCTTTCTTAAACATGCCGGATTTTACTTTGAAATATAATTTTTAATTTCTATGACTTTGAAATCCTGAACAACATCTGGATGGGACTCCATTCAGAGTGCATTTTCTATTTGCCTACTTTTACATCCATATCTAATGTTTTAGCTATTTAAATTCTACTTTTATATATTTGCTTGACTGTATCTGGATGGGAAACCCCCATCCAGATACTTTGGTGCTTTTTCTTCTTTACTTTTGCTTTTTTGTCTTTGGCTTGGCGCAGCATGTCCCACAAGGGATTTTGCGCCATTAAAACTTATACAACCAACCAACCAACCCATAGCCTCTTCCACATAAGTGTTCATTTGCCTTGGGTCTTTCAGATTACCTGTAGATGGGCTATTGTAAGAATTTCTCTGTTTTTTCTTCACAGTTTGCCACTGTGAAGAACCCTGAATAGTTTTATTCTCTTTTGTTTTCTGGTTAGGGTTTACAGTAAGATTAGTTTTGGGTTTCTGGGAATTCGATGCAGATGAAGCAGGTGTTTTTCCATTCTCAAGTTTGGTTGAATTTTTTACTTGACTTGTTTTCTGCGATTGGCTTGTCCAATATTCAATTTTTACAGGCTCTGATGAAGGCTTCCAAAGCACTAATTTTGGCAAAACTCTCGTAACAGCGGTAGCATGAGCATCACGGGTCTTCTTTATAATGTTATTTGTTTTTTCAGGTGAACAGCTTGGTGGAAAAGATGATTCAGTTTGAGTACTTATGTGTCTGACAGGTTTAGATTGTTGCTTGAGTAAGCTAGAGTAAGTAACGCCGACAGATGGGGTTCTAGATTCAACAATTTTACGGGCTTCAGGATAAGAGAGTTTTTGGGTAATTTTGATTGCAAGAATTTCCTTTTCACGGATCCAATTAGGTCAAGAGCGAGAGTGTGCTGTATGGTCACCCTTACAATTTGTGCAGCGTTCAGAATTTTTGCATGATTTATCATCGTGGCCGACTTCTGCACAATGTGCACAGGTAACATTGCCACGACATTGGCCATTGTTATTGGTATGGCCAGAACGCTGGCATTTAAAACAACAGATGGGATTAGGGATGTAAGGTCGGACTGGACAATTTAAATAGCCGGCTTTAATTCTAGTAGGTAAAATATGGGTATTGAAAGTTAGTATTATATGTTGAGTAGGAATTATCTGCTCATTTCTACGGATGGTGATACGGCGGACATCAATGATATTTTGATCCTTTAAGTTAGTTAGAAGTTTTTCTTTTGTAGAAAATAACAGATCTGGTTCAGAAATTACACCGCAACACTAATTTAAGGTTTGATGAGCTTTAACAGATACAGAGAAGGTGCCTATTGTATTACTATTGGACAGAAATTGTGATTGGTTGGCTGTAGAAACTTCTACCAGTAAATCGCCAGATCGTAATTTTTTGAGGGAATGACCATCACCAAGAGCAGATTGGAAAGTTTTAGCTATGAGAAATGGAGAAGTTTTTTTGAAAGAACTATCAGACATGCTATCATTGCGTTTAACCACGAAAAATCTAGTGAAAGAGGAATTCTGTAACATTTGTTGATCTTCAAATGGGAGAGAAAGAGATGAAAGAGAAGTTTTTTCATCCATATTAATATAAAAAGTAATTTGGACCCCGGCCGCACCACCCACTCTCGAGCCCAACAAGGGGATGCACATTCGTGCACCAGTGCTAACCAGGGTCTATACGGTCACAAGACAATCCTATGTCAGTCTCCACCCTTAACGAGATGACTAGTAATTGCTCGCTCGCTTGATCCCTAAAGCCTGTGACCAAAGTCAGCTGACCAGCCGATTGATGCATACGGGACCAATATGCACCTCCCGTCTACCTGAAGCAGAGGCCAAAGCAGTGTGTTGGTTTCCCTCAACTGCCAGGATCCCTCTTTCCAGGGACACGGGTTGCCACGCACGGCCAACACGTGGGTGGTTTACAATTCTCCATGAGTCAGTATACAGGATGATATCGGCTCATACAGAATCGCCCTCACCTCCGAAAAAGAAACCACAATGAGAGCGAAACAAAGATTAAAGGAAGACAAGAGGAGTAAGAGGAAAAGGAAAGGAGAAAGATCACTCAGGTGCCTTGGGGTTGTGAAGCCCATGAATACCTAAAGAAGGTATCCCCCTGGAGGCATGGGGAATTGGAGAAGGATATTGTCAAGTTCTGATGACTGAATAGATTGACTAGGTGGTAAATAAAGTGTACATATAGTTGTTAGACGGTTTGAATGTATACGGACTGCAACAGCTCGCAAGTTTGTATTTAGATTGATGCGAGTTTGAGGTTAATTATTGGAGATAATAAGAGCCACTCCACCAGTAGCTCTATCATTGCCAGAAAAATCTTTTCTATATATAGTGTAACTGCGCAATTTGCTTTGTCAGTAGACTTAAGATGGGTCTCCTGTAAAGCTAAACATAAAGGTTAATTTTCATGAAGAATGTTTCGGATTTCGTCGTATTTATTATGAAAGCTTCAGCAGTTCCATGAGTTAATATTAGTCATAAATGAGGATGTTAGATATATGTATCTATGTCATTTTGTTCAGAGGTAGTAGACATGCTACTATCTCCATCGTCTAATTCTGCATCCCATTCAGGATGAATAGTTATAGCATCATCATCTGTGCGTTTTTCATCTATATTATTTGTCTATTTTTGATGATTTTCATTTTTAGGTGCTATAGTTTTATTCTTTTTTGCTTTATTCTCAGGGGCTTCAGATCTATTGCTTGGCTTTGAAGGTGCTGATCTTGATACATTTTGAGGAGTTCTTTTATGGAGTGGAGGTTTAGAAAGAAGGATGTGCGATGCCTTTTGAGAGGCATTTTGTAGAAAATTCGGAGTAGCAAGATTTACTATTTTAGTTGAAGTCGATTGTGTTGTTTTTCCAGGGTTATTAGAGGGAGTAATTTCTTTTTGCTTACTTTGTTGTTTAATTTCATTAGATATTTCTGTCTGTGTTGCAGTAGAGTGATAGGTTTTATGAGATGTTATGGATAAGGCAGCAGCATACGATACACCAACTTTTGGTGTTCTATACTCAACTATTTTCCTTGCTTTGAGATAGTGTATACTTTCTTTTGTGCATATTGATTGAATTTCTTTTTTTTTCTTCCACTGTTCACAGGATTTAGAATATGAAGGGTGGTCTTTTTTACAGTTTACACAAGAAAGAATTGCATGGTGTCAGCATAAATAAACCTTCCTTGACACTTATACACTTCATTTATTCTGTTGTTATTCATTTCTTTAATTTAAACTTTCCTTCCCAACCGCAAATCAAAACAACATATTGTTTATCTCTTTTCCAATCTACCCATCTGATTCACTCAGTTTTTTTTTCCATTCTGAACGGTCAAAGTACAGTATTACATCATACTGTTTCTATTACATCATTTCATTCCATAGTGACGTCATCCCGGCAAACGTCCGTGGTTTTTCTTTTTTCAAAGATCGTCTGCTTATCTGAGAGGAAAAAGAGAACACTGTATGCAAATTTATGGAATCAGATGATTCTGATTGGAGAGAGATATCAGCAATTCTTTTTGGAAAACTGTGTTAGTAGTTGGGTGTTGTTTTTCTTTGAAGTATGTCGTTGTTGTTTCGGGAAGATATATCGTTCATGAAACACCTGCCGTTATGCAAGGTAGACGGGAGGTGCATTTTGTCCCGTATGCATCAATCGGCTGGTCAGCTGACTTTCATCACTGGCTGTAGGGATCAAGTGATCGAGCAACTACTAGTCATCTCGTTAAGGGTGGAGACTGACATAGGGTTGTCTTGTGACCGTATGGGCCCTGGTTAGCACTGGTGCACGAATGTGCATCCCCTTGTAGTGCTCAATGGAGGGTTGTGCGGCCGGGGTCTGAATCTTATTATCTTTAAATATGGATGGAAACACTTCTTTTCCTTCTACTTCTCTCCCTAGTGGAGAGCAACAAACTGCACTGTCTTCTTCATTTATTCGCTTCTTTATTGTGAAACGTACTGATAGTCACTCTGATTGCTCCTTTAAAAAAACTTCACCACTTCTAATAGCTAAAACTTTCCAGTCTGTCTTGGGAGATGGTCATTCTCTCAAAAAACTACAATCTGGCGATTTGCTGGTTGAGGTTTCTACAGCCAAACAATCACAATATCTTTCAAATTGCACTACAATAGGCACCTTTTCTGTTTCCGTACAAGTACATAGAACTTTAAATACAAGCAGCGGAGTAATATCTGAACCTGATCTTTTATACTCCACCAAAGATGAACTTTTAGAAAATTTAAAAGATCAAAATATCATAGATGTACGCCGTATCACCATCCGTAAAAACGAACAGATAATTCCCACTAAACATATTATTCTAACATTCAATAGCACTACTTTACCACCTAGAATTAAAGCAGGATATCCAAGCTGTCGAGTCCGACCATATATACCAAACCCCATCCGTTGCTTTAAATGCCAGCGTTACGGACATACTAAAACAAACTGTCGTGGATCTCTCACCTGTGCACGTTGTGCAGAGGTCGGCCATGACAATACCTCATGTGAAAAATCCAAATGCTGCGTTAATTGTAAAAGGAAATCATACAACATATTCCCGCAAGTGCCCTAACTGGAACCGTGAAAAAGAAATAGTTAATATAAAAATCACTCAGAATTTGTCCTATCCTGATGCCCGTAAACTTGTTGAAAATAGAACCCCAACTGTCGGAATTACCTACTCCAGCTTACTCAAGAAGCAATCAACAGCCTTAAGACACATAGCTACACAAACTGATGTCTCATATCCACATGATAAATCTACCGTAACACAATCGACAAACATACCATCCTCTGAACCGGCAAAAATAAATGACATAGAGAAAAAACAGAAATTAACAGCTGTATCTAATAAATCATCCCAATCCCAAACTAAAACAAAAGCTGCTACGAATACCACCATACAAAAGAAACTTGATATCCCCAGAAACCAGAATCTAAAAAAAACCCCAATACAAACGACAAAAAAGAAAACCTGAACTCCAGTCTCTCTACAATGGAAGACTGTGGGGAAGGGGAAGCAAAATTCTAGCCTCAGGTCAATCCTAAAAAACATTAAGGAACCAAAACAGCTACAACAGTATGTGGACGAGGCCTATATTAACGACTCGGATGCCGATGAAAACACTGTATTCGAAGAATTTGTGCCCAATTGTAACTAAAACTTCATGACTAATATTATATCTTGGAACTGCCGCGGCTATCGCAACAAATATGATGAAATACGTGATATTATGTCAGACCATCAACCACTCTGCTTAGCTCTTCAGGAAACTCATTTTAAACCTAACGACAAAGCGAAATTACGCAAATATGCAACATACAGAAAAGATTTTACTGGTAGTGACAGAGCCACTGGCGGAGTGGCTCTGTTTATTTTATATCCCGCAGTGTACCTCATTCACAAATTAACTGGAATACTTACTTACAAGCTGTTGCAATCCGTGTACATATAAACCGACTTATTACTATCTGTACTATATACTTACCACCAAATTCATCCATTCATTCAGCAGATCTTGATAATCTCATTCATCAACTGCCCTCTCCTTTTATCATACTCGGTGATTTTAATGCTCATAGCCAACTGTTGGGTAATTCTGACAATAACCAACGTGGTGATACAATAGAAAAACTAATTTCTGACAATGGCTTATGCCTTCTCAATAATGGTGATCATACGTATTTCCATGAACCAACTCGCACCTTTCATGCTATAGATCTCATTATTTGTTCCCCTTCCATTTATCCATATTGGAACTTCTGGGTTTCCAATGACCTGCATGGTAGTGACCATTTCCCTATTTTTATCACTCAGACTACTCTTCACAAGGATTCTAACTACTGTTTTAAACGCTATATCTATGACAGGGCGAATTGGCCAACTTTCACAGACAATGCTAAAATAACAAGCGATATGATAAAGGGTGACATCGACGATGCGCTTGATAATATTACCCAATGTATTATTAATGCTGCAGATATTAGTATACCAATCTCACACGATATGCCGTGGCACAGGAAGCCATGGTGGAATGACGACTGCCAAAAGGCAAAGAAAAATCAGCAGAAGGCTTGGGGCATCTTTCGTCGCCCATTTATAACAATTATCTAGCTTTCAAAAAAGCAAGGGCTGAAGCTAGAAGAGTGCGACGTAGAAGTCAACGTGATTCCTGGAAGCAGTATGTTTCCAACATAAACTCCAACACTTCCAGTAAAGTCCTTTGGAGAAAAGTGAAAAGCTGTATGGGACTATATTCAGAAAACCGCATCTCAATCTTAAATCATAATGGACATACTATTGCTTCTCCCAAAAATATAGCTGAAACTATAGCAAGTACTCTGGCATCGAATTCTAAATCCGAATCATACCCTGAACCTTTTTTATCGTACAAAAGACAAATGGAATCTACCAGCATAAATTTTAATTCTCACTTTTCCCATGACTATAATCTTCCTTTTACTAAACAAGAACTCCAAAGTTGTTTACATAATAGCTGTCAATCTGCTCCAGGACACGATGGCATCACCTACACCATGCTAAAATACCTCTCTAACGCCTCTCTTAATAACTTACTAATTTTTTATAATAGAATTTGGACTGAACACACATTTCCTAAAGCCTGGTATAAAGCTATTGTCATTCCTTTCCCAAAACCAGGTAAAGATTCCAGTGATCCAAACAACTACAGGCCAATTGCACTCTCTAGTAGCCTTTGCAAACTTTTAGAAAAAATGGTTAATTGTCGCTTGGTGCATGTTTTGGAATCTAATAATACTCTTGCATCCTTTCAAAGCGGATTTCGACGTGGTAGGTCCACTATTGATAATCTCATTCTTTTAGAGACTCATATTCGAAATGCTTTTTTGAAACGCAACCATCTGGTGACAGTCTTCTTTGACATGATGAAAGCCTATGACAAGACCTGGAAGTATGGCATCCTTCGTAATCTCTTTAACCTTAACTTCCGTGGTAACCTACCAATTTTTATTAAGAACTTCCTTGCAGTTCGAATTTTTCAAGTTCGAATTGGGGGGTTTCTTTCCAGTTTCTATGTACAAGAAGAGGGTGTACCACAGGGCAGTGTTCTGAGTGTCACCCTCTTTGCTATCAAGATTAATAATATCCTGCACCAATTGCCCCCAAGCGTTCAAGGTACACTTTATGTTGATGACTTTAAAATTTTATGTAAAGGACAAGATATGCGCTTTATCGAAAGACAATTGCTAATCACTGTAAACCGTATTATTCAATGGACCAATAAAAATGGTTTTATCATCTCCCAGGACAAAACATCTTGTGTGCATTTCTGCAGACGTAGGGATCTGCATCCAGATCCTGAAATTTTCATCGGTTCAAACCAAATTCCTGTTGTGGACACTGTTTGTTACCTCGGCTTATATTTTGACAAAAAACTGACTTTTTTACCACATGTTTTACAACTACGGACAAAATGTGAAAAATTGCCAAATTTAATTAAGGTACTTTCAAATACTTCTTGGGGAGCAGATCACACATCTCTCCTGAAAATTTATCGAGCTATTATTCGCTCTAACATTGACTACGCGCCTGCCAGATCTATGGTTCTGCACGTAATTCTGTTCTTAAAAAACTTGACACTGTGCACCATAGCGCACTTCGTGTGTTTGCTCTGGTGCATATCGTACATCTCCGATTTTAAGCTTGTATGTGGAGTGCTGTGAACCTTCATTACATCATACTCGTGAAAAACTCTCTTTGAACTTATATTATCGTCTTATCTCTCATCCTGGTCATCCACTTCATTCCTAAATTTCAAATACAGACAATGACACTCAATATCAGCATTGTCCATCCTGCATCCCATCCTTTGGTCTCAGAATCACAAACTTAATTGACCATAGTCCTCTGAGTAGTATTGAGGTGAGTCCATGTCGACTGCATGTACTCCCTCCCTGGAAACCGCATAGTATGACCTCTCTCGACCCATTCAAAGGATATGATAAAAATAATTTGGTTCCTACATTTTCCAAACTCTTCTTGCTTCTCATCGAGCAGAGTTCAGTACCTACACTGACATTTATACTGATGGCTGAAAAAGTGGAGATCTTGTTGGTTGTGGGGTTTTTTTGTGAAAACATTTCTCTTAGTTATCGGCTGCACTCGTCTATCTCTGTATTTACGGCTGAATTGATTGCAATTGACAGAGCAATGTTGTACATCTCTCACCATCATGACACTTCCTTCATTATTTATACAGACTCAAACAGCTCTATTGACGCCATTAAATCATTTAAAAAACATCCAACTGTCTCATCAATTCTAGAAACTCATTATAATTTGACACAACGTGGTTATAGTATTTTGTTTTGCTGGGTACCTGGACACATGGGTATTCCTGGGAATGAGAAAGCTGATGCCGCAGCAAAACAGGCTATTAATCCATTACAGCATAAAATTCCTCTTTCTGACGTTAAATTACTTATCAATCTTTATATTAAAAATAATTGGCAAAACAGTTGGGACTAAGAATACAACAATAAACTGCATCATATTAAACCTACAATCACAGCCTGGCCTCCGAATTATCCCAGGAAATCTGATGTTATTCTGACCCACTTACGAATTGGGCATTCCAGAATTACTCATAGACATTTGTTACTTCGAGAGGATGCACCCATGTGTCCACACTGTCACTTTCATCAATTGACCATTCTGCATGTTTTAACTGACTGTCCGGGCCTCTGGCACTTGTATAGAACCTATTTCCATTCTTCTTCACCTATCTTGACAAACCTCATTGGGGAAACACCTCATGGGGCGCTCTTTACTTTCATAAAACATGCAGGACTTTATTTTGACATATAATGTACTTTTACATTTTAAATTTAAGTACTTCTATTGGCTAAGTTTTTAACTTTTATTATTGTCTGACTAAAACTGGATGGGGTCCCCCATCCAGATGGCTTACTTCTTTGATCATTATCCTTGTTTGCTATTTTTAGTAACTTTTTTTGGCGCAGCATGTCCCCTACGGTATTTTGTGCCATAAAACCCCATACAACTTACCAACCAACCAGACCCCAGGTATAATATTCCCGGTATTGAAGTCCTCCCTATCCACTGATTGTTGTGGTAAATAATTACCTGGAGCAGTCTTTCGCAGCCAGTTATGAAGACTGCAAGCAGCCCAAATTACTTTGTCGATGGTATCTTCTTTTAACTCCATTGGTCTGGAAAATACTCTGAATCACCATACAAGTATGCCAAAGGTATTTTCTACGACTCTTCTGGCACGGAAAAGACGATAATTGAATATCTTTTCACAAACACTGAGGCCAGTTTTACTGTATGGTTTCATCAGATTTGTTTTTAACGGGAATGCGTCATCTCCAATAATGACGCCATGTTCAGGCATACAAAGTGTGTTGTTTTCCATGGCAATGTTTGTGCACTGTCTCTGAATATGGCGGAGTTACTTGCTCGTCCATTTGTACCAATATCAATGTAGGTGAAACAGTAATCTGCATCAACCATGGCAAATAATATTATGCTAAGCTTTTATTATTTTTTTCTGAATTCTACCTTGCATGCTTTAAAAGCTGGATTAATTTTTTACACTTTTCGTCAAAACAATTAGGAAGCAGAAAATAAAGTTTCACAGTTTTTCTGTTTTTCACTGAAAATCTTAATGAACATGCTAAGAGCAGACTTTACTTACTTAGTTTTATATCTTTTTTATTTTTCCGTAAAAATTGAATGTTTTTGTTTGGTTAGCAATATAAAACATTGATTTTAATATACCAATGGCCATTTGCAAAATTTTATTTATTTTTAAGATTTTAGGAGGGGTGGTCCATTACTGGATTGCTTATTTCGTGATTTGCCAGTAATGGGCCACCCAAGTGACCAATACTAAAAGTGTAATTTCAGTAGTGATAAAATATTTTGATTTAACTGAAAACTAAATAAACAAATTTAATACTTAAATTTTACTTACTAGAATTTAATAAAGACAATTTCTTTATAAATACAGTCAAGTCTCTCTATAACGAAACTCCATACATCGAATTTCTCTATATAACGAATTTTTAGTAGGAATGTTCCCCTTTTCCCATGATTACATTAAAAACAGTCTCTATATAGCGAAATATCTATCTCCATATAACGAATATTTTCATAAAATGTTCTTTATTCAGTTGTAAAAAAATACTTCGAAATCACATGAAATCAAATTTCCATCTCTTATTCCTAATTTATCGTTCAGTGCAGAGTTTTTTTTATATTACTCCTCTGCTTGAATTTTCTTGTTCCTTAAGTCCAACAAATTCATCAACCCCCTCCTTTCACACACCTTTCAACATCCTTCTCAAAACAGTGTTAATTGAATAGTTATACATATAAGAATGGGATCAATTGGGGTAATTGAAGAAAAAACAATTTACAATTGCTTCAAAAAGGCCGAATTTTGTATACAAGAGGATAATGTGGATTCTGAGGAAGAAGAAGATGCGACTTACGCAGACATAAAAAGAACAAGTTGGAAATTGCACGTGAACGTAGCAAATGAGGTGTGTTCGTACGATAACGAAGTTTTAAAAATATTCAGATCTTGCTTTTATAGTAAATAGTACTTCGGATTCAGTATATTGGTTGAAATTCTGTAAATATACAGGAAAGTAATTCTTATTACACCTCAGCAACGTATATCTTATTCATAAAATGTGAAATAGTTGAATATAATTAAAACACGTACCAAACCATGTTTCCCCGTATAGCATTATATAGTGGAATACTTTTGTGTAGCCCTGTAATTTAATAATAAAAATTCTTTGCGTCACAGATTGTACAGAATGCATATTTTAGTACATATTTCACAGATTCATGCCAATTCTATTATGTTCGAATGAGTGTAACATCATTAAAATGCATTTGAAACTTCTTCCCCATTGACCGTAATGTAACGGAATCCTTTTGAATGTCCCTGTAATTTATCTATGCATCCGATTTTCATAACATTTGAAATGACTCGACAAAATTACGCAATAATTATATGTTTTAAATTTCAAACGATTAAAATGCATGTAAAACTTTTTTCCCTATTGACCGTAATGTAACGGAATCCTTTTGAATGTCCCTGTAATTGATCTATCCATCCGATTTTCATAAAATTTGAAATGACTCGACAAAATTATGTAATAATTATGTATTTTAAATTTCAAACGATTCGGTTGTATAGTTTTCCGTTGTTATATGCGGACAGACAAACGGACAGATAGACAGACTGTCAGACAAACGGACAGATAGATGGACAGACAGACGGACTGAACGACAATTATAGGTACTACCTACTTACATAATTACGAACGCACCTAAAAATAATTATCTGTTATTTTTTGTAGGGTGGCCCATTACTGGAACATAGGCGGTCCATTACTGGAACATAGGTGGCCCATTACTGGGCATTTGGGTGTTTAGACATATTTCTATTATTTAAAATGAAATTTTTATTTCTATTGGGAAATGTAACTGTGGGATTAGTTAAATATTGTTGAAAGATTAATCTAATATGAAAAAAATTGGAATACAATAATTATAACTATTAATAAAAAATTATTTTTTAGAGAATTTCCTTAAGGTGGCCCATTACTGGCACATCTACCCTAGTAGGTTGAACCGGAACACTGAGGTCTTTTAATCACGTGTTTCCCGTCAATAGCTCCTAAACATCTTGGAAAATTCCAACGCTGGAAGAATCTCTTTTCAATTTCTCTCCATTCAGCAACTGTTTTAGGTACCTGAAAAAATAATAAATGAATTCTTGAATAAATTTAAATTAGTAACATTGATATATTATTTTATACCACTCTCACAAAACAGTGGTATGCTGCAACAGATAGATGAGGATGAAGAGTTTGACAGGGAGGAGAGCGACAGAGAATTGGCTGAAATTGTTCCAAAAAATTAAAAAATCAGACGATCATATATCTGATGCAATTCAGCAATTGGATAAAATTGTGCAACAAGCAGCTAAAGATAAACCATTCCATCATTTTGGAAAATACGTTGCAGCAGAGCTTCGCCAGTTGCCACAACAGCAAGCAATCTTGCTGCAGCAAGAAATCCAAAATTCAATAACTAGGAATAAACTGGCTGCTTTAGAAAATTTGTCATCTACCAGCCATCCAACAATAACAATTTGTTACAAAAAGTTATGATGGAAACATTGGGTGATTTTTAATAAAAATTATCAATAATGTTTCTTGTAACATTTATAAAAGTGTATAATAAAGAAATCCTAACTACTACTTTAGAGTCTATCTAATTTAATGTATTCTTTTGGACATTTAAATTTTTTTTTCAGGCATGCCTTCATAGTTTCATTACAGCAATTACAAAAACTTACTTATTTGATACAATTAAATATTTATTTTATAAGTGTATTAAAAATAACTTAATCCAAATTTAATATGAAATGTCTGTGAACCATCATCACATAAATAAACCTGGCTTTCTTTAAATGACTGAAATCAATTCTTTTTTTCTTTTTTTTTTTTCCCCTGGTTAAACACTGGCAAATAATCCATAATGCATGCTTAAATTTTAAATGCATTTTTTCTTTATCTATGCAAAATAATTTCTAAATTTGCATTTTTAGTAAACGATGTATGCGCATAGTTATTTTATATTTCAGAAACCAAACATGACAATTTAAAATCTGTCTGCTGTCTGTCATAGAGCTGAAATTTTCTGTACTTACAGCTGAATACCTATTGTCACACAACAAATCATAAAATTTTGAAAAAGACTTATTTCTATTAAAATATATATTTTTTATTAAAATAATAGTCTTTATCAAAATTTTAGGATTCTGTTTTTCCCTTTACTTTTAAAAGAAATGAAATACTTCTGTAGCCACAATTACAAAATTGGTAATAAAAAATACAAAAAAATTAATATCTCAAAAATGAATTGAAATAAAGCTTTTAAAAAAATTGCATTTAAAAGAACATTTTTTACCCATACCATGGTGTAAAATTTGCATTATTTAAAAATTTGTAGTAGCAAAAATTATCAAACTGAAATTTTATTTCAGATTGAAATTTTCTGGTCACCATATATCTGTTGTCTGTATACATTTGAGTTTGAATTTTTAAAATTATGAAATACTTTTTAAATACTGTGTTATTTTTGTTTTTCCCTCCAAAATGAAAAATTTGCAAGCTGAATAAGTATGTTATAAGAGAAAGCAGCATATGTTTAATAAAAAAGTATATATTCTTTAATGAAAAAAATCAGGAAAATCTGATATTGACAATCAGGGATCTTTTTTTCAACATTTCTGTAGCCACCCTGTAATATGATTAATTAAAAAATAATTACATCATATTTATCATATAAAAAAAACATTAAAAACCTGCAGTGGTCCATAAGGTGTCAGAATACAGCTGATTATCTAACTACAAGCTTTTTTTTTTTCACGAGGTTAATATTATTAAGTTTTTAAATCATTTTTTCGAATGGAAACTTAATTGTGAGAGATTTTTCGTTGAGTAAATTCAATCCAAGTTTTGCCAATTTGGATTATTATTTATTTTTTTTTCCCCCCGAAAAGGTTCTGGCGAAAACTCGGCATTATGAGAGATGGTGCCATCTAGCGCTTTTACACATTTAAGCATATGCTTTTGGTTTTTGACTTTGTTTTTTACCGTTATATATGCATGAGCTGATATTGTAATCATTAATAAGTATCTTATAAATTTATTAATAAGTATCTTATTACCAGGGGTTACTTTTCGAACTACGTCATATGTCTGGCATGCCTTTTGGAACTACTTGATTTGCCAAAGGTTTCTTTTTAAACTATCTTATGTACTGGTGACCCTTACCATACATTTAGACAGAATCAATGTTTCCCAACGTTAGTTCAAAAAGACGAATTTGTATAATAAATAGTATGTAGTCGCTTAAAATCATGTGATCCTTTACTGAACTACTTGAAAGTTTCACCTCACAAGAACAAATATTATGTACATTTTAGTTTTAATAGCAAAAACTTAAATTTTCAACTTTGAAATACATTTGTTTATATATTGTTACAGGATACTAATTAAATTTCTAAACTATTTTTAAAAGCTTGATTGTCTTTATAAAATGTTCATATTTATATTTTTCACATCTTGATTACATTCAACATCTTATAATCAATAGTATACATTTCTTTTTATTTTTTATTCTAGAAACTGAAAAAGTCGTTCTAACTGCTTCAGATACTTGACATGTGAAAACTTCTCTGAGTTATTCGATTCACATTTTTAATCAAATTGACATGTTTCACCTCATATTTTCGAAATTTCCATATTATCAAACATAAAGTTATTTAAAATATAAATACTGTGCTTAGTGTTTAGATAGTATACATGACTAATGCTACTTATTCCTGTTAAGATTTTAGTATATGAACGAGAAAAAACTTCCATAAAAACTCAGTGCAAACAAATCTGAACCGATAAAATACCTTCTCTTACAACATATTTAAACCAAAAAATTTTTTAGTTCATGTTTTGTACACTCTTCATCGCACTAAGAGTTATTTCAACACATTTATCAAAACTGCTTTCAGTTACTATTCAATTTTCAGACAAAGAAGAAGTATTATTTATTTATTTTTAATTACCTAATTTTTATAAACAAATGAATTAATTATACCTATCTTAAACATTGTATTCATAAACACACTTATTCACTGTAAGTGTACAATTATTATTGTATTTAATACTGTATTTCTTAAATTTAGCTACATTTTTAAGAATTTCCTACTCTTTAAGTAAATATTAGCTACATGTTTAACATTACTAACGTGTTCAACTTTAGTTCATAAACGTGAATTTCATATTTCAAGTACCATGTATTCATGTTCAGATTATTTTCACATGAAATCATACAGAATTTAACAGAATTTGTTTTTGAAATCATTGAAGCAACTGTATTTAATATTTTAACACCATTTTTCCAATATTTTCTGATTATGCATTCGTCAGAAGTACATATTTTAAATTCTACATTCATTTTATACATCGAAAAAATATCATTTATCTATCAAGTATTAATCAAATTATGATATCTTTTCATCTTACAGTTTACGAATATCTGAATTAACACACAACAACATTTTTCAATTATGAAAAATACACGAATGCCATCTTTAATTTTTCAATCATGTCATATTTCATAGCAATAATTTTTTATCATTAATATTGCTTAGATCTTTCATCATAACTTTTAAAAATGGTAGTTATCCATTTTCAGTCGATTTCTGAAAAACTGTAACTGAAATTACATAAACTCAATGTAAAACTCATATAACTTCAATGTTATAAAACAATGAAAATTTATGTAATTTAATATGTTATAACTCTAATTGTTTTAGTTGTTAGAATTATTTCAATTATCTCCGTTGTCTAAATCTATGTTATTTGAAAAGTATAAAAATTATGTTTGTCAATTTATGATAAAATAATTTAATAATTTGTAATTGGAACATTTCTGTTTAATTGCATTTACAATGGAATATTATTTAACTTGAAAACATATATTTTATGAACCCGCGATTAGATCAGATCGAGGAATATCCTTATTAGAAAAAAATAATTTAATCAATTCAAACTTTCTTTTAAAATTCTTTTAACTTGATTAAATATGTATACATCTATACTAGTGAGTATATCAACAAGAGGACACTAATTTTGATGTTTTAAGAATAAATTTTAAATACTGTTCGGAAAATTAAAGAAATCAGATTAGTTAGCATCTTGTTACATTTATAAAAATATATATATTTTATGTATTGTAGAACTGATTCCTGAAAAAAAGAACTTGTAAAGGAATTTTTACCTGAAAAAGAACTTATAAAGAAATTTTTCCTGAAAAAAAGAACTTGTAAAATGTATTAGGTAGACTCAAACAGACAGAAAGTATAAGAAAATTATTTAATTAATTGATAAAATGTAATATTTAAAATATACAATAAAAATACTAACACACACATAAGCACAATCACAAAACATAAAATTAAAAAAAGAAATAATAATAATAATAATAAATTTTTTAAACATATATTTCATGTCTAATTAAATCCACATTGTTGGTGGAGGGATAGGGCATTCCCCTTCAATTTTTTCGTTTATCATTTTTTCAATCATTGCATGATTGCAGAGACTTTCTAACAGTCTGATTTCCGTATTTAAATAGGAGACAAATGCAAATGTTTCAGATAAAGGACAATAAGCATCCTCACGTTTTATGATGTGAAAACCACACTGCTCAAAACTTTGAAATCTAGACAACAGTTGTTCATATTTTGGACAATTAAATTTTTCTATGTTAATGGATGGAATACCCATCTCATCTAATAATTGTTTTTCGATTATTCCACCTTTATATCTGACGATCCTCTTAATTACACATTTGCTGCGATTATAACAAAAACTAATGAACATTTTTAAACGATCCGGTTGATATGTTTTTTCGCCTTCCTGTGGCAAAAACGTCAATCCATGAACTCTGTTGATCACATATCGTATAGATTCTTTCTCTTTTGCCATTGCTGAGTTTTGTAAGGATTCCGTTAACAGGATTCAGATGTTATCATGTAATTCTTTGTCAATGGAGAAAAATGCCGCTTCACATTTTTTTGCACGGTGAAGCCGTCCAAATCTAGGACTCCACACACTTATTGCATCTCCTCTAATGACATGTTGGTGTATCAAGAAAAACTCTAAATCTAATATAAGAAGTTGTTGTAAGTTTCAAAATTCACGTTATATAACATAAATATTAAGAAACACCCTTAAAATATTTACAACGTATTAAAACTCTTAGATGTAGTTAAGGGGCGTTAACATACAACATTCATCATCACCAACCCTGACAAACCTCATTGGGGAATTACCTCATGGAGCACTCTTTGCTTTTTTAAAAAGTGCTGGATTTTATTTTGACATATCTTTTTAATGCTTATTTTTCATTTTATGACTTTGTTTTCTCAGCTTTTCTTTCTATTTATTTACTTTTAATTGTACATCCTAATTTTTTACTTTTCTACCTTTGCTTGATTGTATCGGGATGGGATACCCCATCCAGATATTTCTCATTTTTTCTTTTTTAATCTTTGTTTTGGCGCAGCATGTCCCTGAAGGGATTTTGCACCATTAAACCCTATACAACCAACCAACAACAATCATAACACATCCTTCATCATCTATATTGACTCAAATAGCTCTATTGACGCAATTAAATCTTATAAAAAGCTTCTGTATATCTCATTCATTTGACAAGACGTGGTTACAATATATTATTTTGTTGGGTACCTGGACACCTGGAAACGAGAAAGCAGATGAGACGGCAAAACTTGCACTTAATCCGTTACATATTACATCATAAAATACAATTCTTAGACTTTAAACTAATTATTAAACATTTTATTCAAAATAAATGGTAGAGAGTTGGGATTTAGAACACAATAATAAATTGCACCATATCAAACCTACAATAATGATCTGGCCTCCAATCTACCCCAGGATTGGTTGGTTGGTTGGTTGATTGGGGTTTAATGGCGCAAAATCCCTTTAGGGACATGCTGCGCCAAGACCAAGTCAAAATAGGAAAAATAATTAAGAAAAAGGGATAAAATGCATAGTTAAAACCAATCACAAAGTCTAAAGTCCTCAGTTAAAATGCATAAAATTTGTTAAAATATAGACAATCCACAATAAATATATAAACACAACTTTAAAGTACACAAAAATTAAAAAAGTAAGAGAAAGAAACAATAAGGCAGGTGTTAAACACAAGGTGCAATTAAATAAAGTAAAAATAGTGCAGTAATTGTTTTTTAAAAACCAATCAAAACCTGACAAATATATTTAAAGTTGTAAAAAAATAAAATGCTAAAATTAGTTAAAATTCTAAAACAGCAAGATAAAGACACGATGACTAAATTGGAAAAGTACTACAGAAAACCTAAAATACAACTAAAACAAAGACCAATAAAAAAACCAATTTAACCAGGCACATACTCTTCAAAATGTGTGTTTTCGTCTGAATCCGAGCCACTGCCGTAAGACTCGGATTCCATAGCTTCTTGGACATAATGCTGCAGTTGTCTGGGATCTTTAAAATTTCTTTTGCATGGGCTGAGCGATGAATTTTGCAATCTTTTAACGACAGTCTTCCGCCGTGGGGTTACTGCAGTTGGGGTTTTTATGGTATCTGATTGTTTTTTAAGAATATGTGATTTTTGTAATGTTTTTGATTTTGTAGCAGTTTGGATCCCAGCCTTGGTTCCTTCTTTCTGAACACCAGTTTTCACTATTTGACTAGAGTTGGGTCGGACCGTGTTGGACTTAGGCGATATTTTTGTACAGGTTCCAGCTTTGATATTAGTTTGGGGATCAGATGATTTTTTGGATGGAGAATTTAATTTCTGTTCTCTTTTTTCTAAACCAATTATTTTAACCGGTTCTGTGGATGGTAGCCAGCGTTCTAATTTAGGGGTTCCAGACAATTTAGTAGGGAGACAGACATCACGTGTTTCTTTAATTGGTGTGCTAGTTGATTGTGATTTAGTAGATCTATTAGGTGGATATGAGGAATCAGTTTGGGTGCTTACATGTCTAACAGATTTTGATTGGTTTTTAAGTAAGCTGGAGTAAGAAATTCCGACAGATGGGGTTCTGGTTTCTACAAGTTTGCGAGCTTCAGGATAAGACAAATTTTGAGTAATTTTAACTGTGATAATTTCTTTTTCTCGGTTCCAATTAGGACAAGTACGGGAATATGCAGTATGATCTCCCTTACAGTTTGCACAACGTTCGGTTTTTTTACAATCTTTATTGTCATGGCCCACTTCTGCACAACGTGCGCAGGTAAGAGATCCACGACATGTACCATTAGTATGGCCGTAACGTTGGCATTTAAAGCAACGGAGAGGGTTAGGAATGTAAGGTCTGACAGGACAATTCAGGTAAGCGGCTTTGATTCTAGTTGGTAAAGTAGGACTATTGAAAGTGAGAATGACATGCTTTGTAGGAAGGATTTGTCCATTCCGACGGATAGTGATACGACGTGCATCAAGGACATTTTGATCTTTTAAATTTTCTAAGAGTTCATCTTTTGTAGAGAATAATAGGTCTGGTTCAGAGATGACACCTCGGCTTGTATTTAGAGATTTATGTGTTTGTACAGAAACGGAAAATGTGCCAATTGTAGAGCAATTAGTGAGAAACTGCGATTGTTTAGCTGTAGATACTTTTACTAGTAAATCTCCTGATTGTAATTTTTTGAGAGTGTGGCCATCCCCTAAGACAGACTGGAACGTTTTTGCAATGAGAAATGGCGATGTTTTTCCAAAGGAACTATCAGAGTGGCTATCAGTGCGTTTAATTATGAAATATCGAGTGAAAGCAGAATTCTGTGACATTTGTTGCTCTCTACAAGAGAGAGAAGGAGGAAGTGAAGTATTTCCATCCATAGTAGATAAAATAAAATTCAGACCCCGGCCGCACCACCCACTCCCGAGCCCTACAAGGGGATGCACATTCGTGCACCAGTGCTAACCAGGGCCCATACGGTCACAAGACAACCCTATGTCAGTCTCCACCCTTAACGAGATGACTAGTAGTTGCTCGATCACTTGATCCCTAAAGCCAGTGACAAAAGCCAGCTGACCAGCCGATTGATGCATACGGGACCAAATGCACCTCCCGTCTACCTGAAGCAGAGGCCAAAGCAGTGTGTTGGTTTCCCTCAACTGCCAGGATCCCCCTTTCCAGGGACACGGGTCGCCACGCACGGCCAACACGTGGGTGGTTTACAATTCTCCATGAGTCGATATACAGGATGTATCAGCTCATGCAGAATTGCCCTCACCTCCGAAGAGGAAACCACAATGAGAGTGAAACAAAGGGGAAAGGAAGACCAGAGAAGTAAGAGGAAAAGGAAAGGAGAAAGATCACTCAGGTGCCCCGGGGTTGTGAAGCCCGTGAATACCTAAAGAAGGTATCCCCCTGGGGGGATCTACCCCAGGAAAACAGATGTTCTTCTGACTCGTCTGAGAATAGGTCACTCTAGGATCACTCATAATCATGTGTTACTTAAGGAGGATGCACCCATGTGTCCTCATTGTCATTTTGATTACCTGACCATTCATCATCTTTTAACTGACTGTCCGGGCCTCTGGAACTTGTACAGAATGTATTTTAACTCATCATCACCAATCTTGACAAACATCATTGGGGAAACACCTCATGGGGCACTCTAACTTTTTAAAACATGAAGGTCTTTATTTTCATACATAATCTTTTCTTTATCTTAGTTTGGATGCCCTTTAATGACGTTCGGATTAGCTGCATTGTAATATTTTAAGTATTTTATTTTTCTATACCTATGTTGTGTCTCACCACAGCTACTCTTATAATAGAAAAACTGAGAGGACCAGTATTAATTTTAATAGTAATCATTCTTTTTCCTACAACAAACCCTTTATTAAATCAGAGCTTTTAAAATGCTTACATGACAGTCGTTTATCTGCTCCTGGGCACGATGGCATCACTTATGTCATGCTCAAGCACCTCTCTCCACCTTCTCTTAACAATCTACTTTCTTTTTTTAACAGAATATGGACAGAACACGTTTTTCCTAATGCTTGGTGCAGAGCAATCGTTATTCCTTTTCCTAAACCAGGAAAAGATGCTACTGATCCTAATAATTACAGGCCTATTGCCCTTTCAAGCTGCCTTTGCAAACTTCTCGAAAAGATGGTCAATTGCCGCCTCATACATGTTTTAGAAACGAACAACAGCCTTGCTGCTTTTCAGAGTGGTTTCCGACGTGGTAGATCTACTATCGATAATTTAATCCATCTTGAACATTACATAAGGACAGCATTTCTTAAACGCAGGCATTTGGTCTCAGTATTTTTTGACATGGCGAAGGCCTATGACAGAACATGGCGTTATGGAATACTCCGCGACCTTTTTAACTTGGACTTTCATGGGAATCTTCCTATTTTTATCAAAAATTTCCTTGCAGTGCGAATTTTCCAAGTTCGTATCGCAGGAACTCTTTCTAGTTTTTATGTACAAGAAGAGGGTGTGCCCCAGGGCAGTGTCCTGAGTGTCACCCTCTTTGCTATTAAAATAAATGATATTCTCAATCAGCTTCCTCCTTCAGTGAAAGGAGATTTATATGTTGACGACTTCCGGATTATGTGTATGGGAGAGGATATACGTTTTATTGAAAGACAATTGCAAATTGCTATTAGAAATATTCTTAATTGGACTAATAAAAATGGTTTTGTTATCTCTCATGACAAAACTTCTTGTGTGCATTTTTGTAGACGTAGGGATCTGCATCTAGACCCTGAAATTTTTATCGGATCAACTCAAATTCCTGTTGTAGACAATGTCCGCTATTTAGGCCTCTATTTTGACAATAAACTTACGTTCTTACCTCATGTTTTACAATTAAGGGCAAAATGTGAAAAATCACTAAATTTACTTAGGGTATTGTCTAATACTTCATGGGGAGCAGACCGTACTTCTCTTCTAAAGATTTATCGTGCTGCAATCCGTGCTAAAATTGACTATGCCTGCCAGGTCTACGGTTCTGCTTGTAAGTCTGTTCTTAAGAAACTTGACACAGTGCACCATAGCGCACTTCGTGTCTGCTCTGGTGCATTTCGTACTTCACCTGTTTTAAGCTTATATGTTGACTGTAATGAACCTTCATTACATTATACTCGTGAAAAACTTTCTCTGGAGTTGTTTTACCGTGTCCTTTCGCATCCTAGTCATCCACTTCATACATATATTTTAAACTCTGACAATGATACTCTTTATCAGAATCGCCCATCTTGTGTGCCTTCTTTTGGTGTAAGAATGAGAAACATAATTAGCAATGGCCCTCTGAATAATTTTGAGGTGAGTACATGTCCATTGCATATCTACCCTCCTTGGAATCCACCTGCTATCGCAATCCTTCATCCTTTTAAAGGCTATGAAAAAAAGAATCTAACCCCTGTGATCTTTAAATGCCTTTTTGCTGCACATCGAGATATTTATAGCAATTACTTAGACATTTATACAGATGGCTCAAAGAATGGATATACTGTTGGCTGTGGTATATATTGTGATGGTATGACTCTCAGTTATAAACTTCATCCTTCTACATCTATATTTACTGCCGAATTAATTGCAATAGAGAGGGCCATGTTATACATATCTCATCATCATAACACATCTTTCATCATCTATACTGACTCAAATAGTTCTATTGACGCAATTAAATCTTTTAAAAAGCATCCGTATATCTCATCCATCTTAGACTTTTATAATAATTTGACAAGACGTGGTTATAATATTTTATTTTGTTGGGTACCTGGACACATGGGTATACCTGGAAACGAGAAAGCAGATGAGGCGGCAAAACTTGCACTTAATCCTTTGCATCACAAAATACCTTTCTCAGACGTTAAACTAATTATTAATCATTTTATTCAAAATAAATGGCAAGAGAGTTGGGATTTAGAACATAATAATAAATTGCACCGTATCAAACCTACAATAATGATCTGGCCTCCAATCTACCCCAGGAAAACAGATGTTCTTCTGACTCGTCTGAGAATAGGTCACTCTAGGATCACTCATAATCATCTATTACTCAGAGAGGATGCATCCATGTGTCCTCATTGCCATTTTGATCATCTGACCATTCATCATCTTTTAACTGACTGTCCGGGGCTCCGGCACTTGTACAGACTGTATTTTAATTCATCATCACCAATCTTGACAAACCTCATTGGGGAAACACCTCATGGGGCACTCTTTAACTTTTTAAAACATGCAGGTTTTTATTTTCATATATAATCTTTTCTCTATCTTGGTTTGGAAGCCCTTTAATGACATTCAGATTAGCTGCTTTGTAATATTTTAAATATTTTATTTTCTTAACCTATCTGCTTAACTATATCTGGATGGGAAACCCCATCCAGATATTTTGACATTTTCTCTTTTTCACATTTGTATTTTTAGTCTTTTGTTTGGCGCAGCATGTCCCTTAAGGGATTTTGTGCCATTAAACCCAAATCAACCAACCAACCTCACCACAGCTACTAATTATTTGGATAATTAAAAATTGAGAACCCATTAATAACTGACATAGTTGATAAAAATCAATAAAATATTAAGAAATAAAATTACCCAATTACCACTTATATACCCAATTAAAAAATTGACCATCATGAAAGGAAAATAAATTAAGGTCAATTATAGAATTAAATACTACAGTTGCGTTGTGTTTAGCAGAAAAAAAAATCATAATATAAAAATAACAATAACCCCTAGTTCTGATCAGACAACCTTAGTAACCCTAATTCCAACAAGAAACATGCATTGTTTAATCAGACAGGATCAATATATTCAGCAAGTATAAAGAAAATCAAGTTTAAAAATGTTAGAGCCACTGGATGCCTGACAAGTAAATTTAAAGAAAAGAAAAATGGCCATCTTCTAAACTTTAACCCCCCTCAAAAAAGAAAAAAAAATAAGTTAGTAAAAATAAAACGTTAGTTGCTGCATGCTGTGCAACTAACAAAAAGGTTAGTAGAAAATAAAAACTTATCAAGTGAACATCGTGTATGATGGGCCCATCCTCAGGAACAGAATCATCATCAGTGGAACAAAGGAAAATAGCTGCAGCTTTAGCCTCAGTGCTTCCTCACTTCTCAACGTCAGGAACCAGAATGAATCTCCTCTTCCAAAAATTCTGCGGAGTCCACCTTACACCATTCTCCACTGCTGCATCTGCATCATTAAATTAGTGCAGAATAAAAATGACTTTATAAGAAAAACTTTGCTTCAATTTACTAAGTAAAACTAATCAGGTGTAATGCATCATTAATATTTTCTTTGTTTTTAAAGCTGCTTTGTAAAAATTTAACTAATTACCTTTTTATTTCGAATTAAATTCGTTACACACGTTGTATTCCTCCGCGGTATATGACGCACCTCCCCGTAGTGTCATCACGTGACTCTCAATCTTTAAGCGGGAACCTTCTGATGATATCGATGTTGCCAGGTTCGAAGTATTTTAAAAAGGAAAATACCAGAAAAAGTAAATCAAAGTATAAAAGAGTTAATTATGTTAGTTGATGAAAAAATAACTAATAAAACATTTAAAACTAAAAAAAATATGCATCCAGTCACTCAACTCAAAAATTTAATATTCAGTGGCTCAAAATTTATTCTCTTTTTTCATTATTGTATAATTTTCTTATTAAAAAATGACTATGCTTACAATATCAATTTTACAATAGGTTAAGTTTTTATGAACAATGTGACGGTTTACAGACCGAAGGCGCGCTAATTCAACCTGCAAAGCACCAATTATGCAACCAACCAACCAAAGTAATGCAAGCATCGCACACACAGTATTTTTTATATTGATTTTAACCCAGTGGACAGTAGGAGAACCATTAAAAAATCTGTGCCAAAAATTAACCAAAATATTGAAAATATAATTCATGTTTAATTACAAAATATAAATGACCGCTAACCTTAAAATGCCGTGGCGAAAAGTAAACAAACAAGATGCGAAAAAGGTAAACAAACCAGACCGAAGTCACGATTTGTAAACAAACCGGCATGAAACATAGCTTCTATAAAATTATAACCCCCCAAAAGTAAGAACTGTTAAAGTTATGATTTAGAAATAATTTAAGTAAGGTTAATTAGTTTATTTGTGTTATTACGACATAACACAATACCCCCCGAATCCGCCTAAAAATTTTTGGCACAAAGGAATTACATTAAAATTTGGGAGAACATTGGCAAACGAGCAACTAAAAAAAAAAACTATAATTCAAAATACAAAAATTTGTCCTAAATAAAGCCTAGGACTGGCTAAAAACCAAAAAGTAATTTGAGGCAATGCCTCAACACACAATAGTAAAATGCCATAGCTTAGCATGCATGTATGACACTTCAATATTGTACAATAAAAAAAAAACCCTTCCCTTAAAATTAATACAAAAACACCCCAAACAATTAACATGAAACAAAAATATGAACAGATCACTGGACATCACAGGACAAAACATGTTAGAAGAGTCAGGCAACCTTGTAAGCAAATCCTTCCGCTCATTTTCCAACAGAGTAGCCTGCCAATGAAGTAGCTGCCAACCATATAAGAACATCTCTACTTGACATAACATTATAGGACTAAGTTCGTACTGAATCATTACATCTTACATGTGCAATTACAACCCATGTTGTAACTATTAACCATTAATGTAAATAATACTTAAAAATAAAACAAATTTTTCCTCAACCAAAATAATAAAAGGAAAAAAAAAATACTTTGCAACACATTCCACTTTGTTCACATTATAACAAACATTTGTATAACTAGCTTCACAAATTAATTGAATATAAAATGAAATGATTAAAATTTAACACTTAACAAAAACATTTACAACAAAACATAAAATTAACATTTATAAGAACATTTGGGTAAATCCCTGAAATTATACTATGTTTCCGAGCAATAGATTCTGTTTTTGTACAACCTGCCCTAATACTGGTCGAAGACCTAGAAACATCAACATTTTGGTCACAGTCGGTATTTATCTCTAATACGCTACCCTGTCTTATGGCATTTCTTTGAACATTTGAAGCAGTAAGTGGATTATCAAGATTAGAATTGCAAGTGGTGGTAGGTGTATTATTTGCTTTAAAAAGAATTTTTAAGGTTTGTGACTTAGTTGTAGGTAATTTATGCGGAATAGTGTTGTGAGTGGTCACTTGCTGGCCAGAATTATTTACATTATTATTGTCATTAATTAAGTTGTCATTTTTATTGTTATTATATTCATTTTCATATAAAGCTGGGTAAGTAAATCTGTTCTCTATACGTGGTAACCGATCAACATGAACAGTTTGAATGTCCTTAGGATTATTTATGTGCATTATTTGGAAGTTTACTGGACTGGTTTTATATTTAACTCTGTATGGACCTTTATTAACTTGTTGAAATTTTCTAGCCATCCCTTGTTTGAAAACGGGTATATAAAAGTACCAAGTCACCGACTAAAATCTTTTTGTCTTTAGCAGTCCTGTTTCTATAATTTTCTTGTTTTTCAGCAGCCTTCTCTAAATTTTCTTTTATAATTTTGAAAGACTGTTGTAATCTAATCTCAATATCCTCACTGTATTCTCTAGTGTCAGCATAAGAAAATTTATTTTCTTTAACCAATAAATCTACTGAAACAACTAAATCCCTACCATAAACAATATGAGCAGGAGTATCATGAATTGTAGAATGGTACGATGTTCTGTAAGCTAACAGAGCTGAACTCAAATACTCATCCCACTGATAATCTGTCGCAGTAGCCAAATGCTTAAGGGCATTAATTATAGTAGCATTAGCACATTCAACAACACCATCTGAACTAGGATGATAACTCGTAGTTGTGTGCTTCTTAATGCTATACTTTTTGTATACCTTTGTAATAGCATCTGAAACAAATGGGTTACCCTTGTCTGACACCAGATGTTCTGGCACCCCATGTGTGGCAATAAACTTTTCTAACGACCCTGCTATGGAATTTATAAGTAAATCTTTTACCGGATAAGCTTCCACCCATCTGCTAAAATTGTTGCTCATCACTAATATGTGTCTATTACCTTCAGAAGTCAACGTTAAGGGTCCTACAGCATCTATTGCTACCATTTCAAAAGGACGTGTTGGAATTGGCATTCGTTGTAATTGAGCTTTGTCACCTTTCTTATATCCACAACGCTGTACACAAGAAATACAAGATTTTATATGATTTAAAACGTGACGTCTCATGTTATGCCAGAAATACCATTTGCGAATTTTATTTGTGGTTTTCATAAATCCCGGATGTGCCGACGCAGGAGAATCATGTGCAAGGTTCAAAATTTCAGGATCTAAGGACTTAGGTACCACTAGTTTATCTTTTACATTAAATTTAGATTTGAAATTCTGGTGACAGTAAAGAACTTTATTTTTGTAAAAATATGTGTTTTTTCCTATGGTTATGTTATCCTGTGTTCCTAGTAAGTCTATGATTTCTTTACATTTAGCATCCTGTTGTTGTAATTCAGTTAGTGTGTCATCAGTAATATTATTTAGAGAAATTATATTTTCGACCTTAGCAACATTAATTGTTCGCGAAAGCACATCAGCTGGGATGTTGTCTTTGCTGGGAGTATGTTTTATCTCATAATCAAAGTTCTGTAAAGCCAAAGCCCACCTTGTAACTCTACCACAATCTTTTAACTCAAGTGCGCGGGACAGACTGTTGGTCACAGTATAAAATAAATTTTCTTCCATATAAATATTGCCTAAAATGCCCCACACTATAGCTAAAAGTTCCCTCTCAAAAACAGAATATCTAGTTTCAGCATCCTTCAATGTTCTACTAGCAAAACCTACTGGATGTAAATCTTCTTTATCATCATATTGACTTAGAACTGCACCCAAAGCAAAACCAGATGAGTCTGTATATATTATGAAATCTTTATTTACATTAGGTATAGTTAAACAAGGTGAATTGATCAAACCTGCCTTTAAAGTTTCAAAAGCTTCGATACAGTCCTCATTCCCAACAAAATTAGTTTTATCCTTAGTTAGTTTAGTTAAAGGTAGAGCAGTTTCGGCAAATTTATCCAAAAATTTACGATAGTAATTACAATGGCCAAGAAACTGACGCACATGCTTTTTATTTTTAGGAATAGGGAATTGTTTTATTGCTTTTAAATTTTTGTCTTCTGGAAATATTTTGCCATCTTTGATATGAAAACCTAAATAATTAATTTGTTGTTGAGCTAATTGACACTTGGCAGGGTTAATTTTTAAATTATGTTGATTAAGTCTGGTAAAAACTAAGTCCAATTTAAGTAAATGATCTTCAAATGTTTTGGAGGCAATAATTAAATCATCAATGTAAGTATTTATGTTAAATTGTTTTAATCCTGCTAAAATTATCTCTAATAATCTTTGAAATGACGAAGCATTGCGGAGTCCTTGTGGCAGCCTATTCCACTCGAAGTGTCCAAATTCAGTACAAAAAGCTGTTTTATGTCTATCATTGGGATCTAAGTGCATTTGCCAATATCCCGAGCATAAATCCAGACAAGAATAAAATTTTGCCCCTTCCAAGGTATCTATTAAATCAGAAATTAAAGGTAATGGATAAGGTAGAGGTTGAGTTTTAATATTTAATTTACGGTAATCACATACAAGCCTATAGGTATTATTTTTCTTTTTAACTTAAAGTACAGGAGAAGCGTATGGGGAGTCACTCATAGAAATTATACCTGCATCTAAAAGATCATCAACCTGTTTTTTCAATTCTTCTTTAAGAGCATAAGGAGTTCTATATGGTCTGCAGCGAATGGGGTTGGGGATATCATCAGAAAGGTAAACTCTATGTTTTATAGTACTACAACCGGTTAAATCTTTGACTGAATTCACGAAAATATTTTTATGTTTATTTATTAATTTTAACATATCTTCCTTCTGTTGCTCACTTAAATGCGTTAAATTAAATTGCCCACCCACTAGATCAAAATCTTTATCTATTTCAGTTACTTCAATTAAATTTATTTGTTCATTCTGTAAAGTTATCCCTTCCACTTCCTCTATACTTACTAATTTAGTTCCTTTATCAATATAAATAACATCATCAGAAAAATTAGCTAATTTAACCCAATAATTACCATTTTCATTAAATTCATGTATAGAACTACTAACTGTCCATTTGCTGCTTAATGAATATTTATTAGGGGATATTTGTACAAATTCAGATTGTTTTTGTTTACTTTTTACTGTGACTTCTACTATTAATTCAGATTTTGGAGGTAATTTATGTTTACATTTACTTTTCCCAGTATTTATATAATCTATTTCAACTAAGTTACAAAAATTTTCATTCTGATAGTTAGAAAATCTAATGTTAATTTTATCCATTTCTACTGCATTCTTTTCAAAATTAATTTTAACTTTATTCTCTGCTAAGAAATTATTCCCAAAAATTACATTATAATGTGTAGAATCCAATTTATTTATTACATAAAATCTTGTTTTGACAATTTTACCTGCCATATTTAATTTAATAATAACAAATTTTGTAATTATTGTATCATCTCCTATTACCCCCGTAATTTTCATAAAACAATCCTGTATGTCTTCAACCAATCCATCCCCCAATAAAATTTTCAAAGTTTGAAAAGCAATTAAATTTACAGATGCCCCAGAATCTATTAATCCAATAAAATCTTTTTCACCCACCTTGAAATCAATTAACGGTAAAGAGAATCTTGTGTTTGCAGCAGAGTCTGCTCTCACGCACTTGGGGTTTGTAGTCAAATCGGATTGTGCTAAATCCATTTGCCCCTCTACCTGTTTAAATTGTTTGCTTGTGTTTCTGAAATTTTATTTTTACAAAATCTACTTATATGTCCAATTTTACCACAAGAAAAACATGTAATATTACTTCTCTGCCTATTAGAATTTTGCGGTTGTGTGGGTAAATATTGTTGTGAATATTGCATTGGAGGTTGATGATTTATTGGTGGTTGTGGAAATTGATAATGCTGAAAATGTGGATTATGTGGCGGCGGTGGTGGTGGTTGACTGTTAATTATCATAGTGAGATTTTTTACTTGTTGTTCGAACTCATTTATTTTTTTTGTCTGATTGCAGCATGTTCGCGTGTAACAGCTGCTTAATTTCTGCAAGATCAGAGTTTGACCCATTTTTTATCTCCGTCAACCCTGCTGCAACATTTATTTCAGCATTATTTCGATCAAATGCTAGACATTTTTCCTCTTCCAGCGCTGCTTTCCAAATATCGGAGAAAGTTTTTGGGGGCTAAACCCATAATAAATCTACGTGAAGTCGCATGCAGACCTTTAAGTGCCTGATTAAAAAGAAGATTCTTAGGAATCTGGTCATTCTGTGAAAAACAGCTATGTGCTAACCCCGATAATCTTGAAAGGAATCCTCTAGTGGATTCCGAATGTTTTTGTGACGCTTGTGTAAATTTTAAAATGTTATTTTGGCCATCCCCAATTCTACCAAAACGTTTAATCATTTCTGATTTAACTTCTGACCATGACTTAGCTTTCTTCACTATGGGATGGGTTTTCGCAAATGTTGCAGCCTCACCTAAAAGTTTCATTTTAGTTGCAATAATTAATTTAGTATCAGCCCAAGATGCCAATCTCCCTATTTCCTCAATGTTATTAATAAAATCTTCTACTGACCCATCCTCTTCTCTCCCTGAAAATGTGCTAATCATAGCTAAATATTCAGGGAAAGCGTTGATACGGCACTCCAATATTTGTGGAGAAATAGTGTGAACAATTTAGGAATTCCACTGCCTCCCGTTGCCCCCAATTCATCCCCTTGCATTGGTAAACTATTGCTATTTTGTGTACTATTGTTTTCAGTTGGTATCATATCATCTCCCTCCAAATTACACTGAATCTCTACATCATTAGGTACAACATACTCATCTTCGGAGATGTTAAATTGTGATTTAGACATGATTGCAATTATGAATACAAAAAAAAATATATCATTAAATGTTCTCCACTATCCACCGGTTACAAACAAATCAATTAAACTTTCCTGCAGTGTAAAAATTGGTTAAGACCATAAGTTTGTCTGACCAGCACGGCACCATAAAAATATATGTTGTGTCTCACCACAACTACTAATTATTTGGATAATTAAAAACTGAGAACCCATTAATATCTGACATAGTTGATAAAAATCAATAAAATATTAAGAAATAAAATTACTCAATTACCACTTATTACCCAATTAAAAAATTGACCATCATGAAAGGAAAATAAATTAAGGTCAATTATAGAATTAAATACTACAGTTGCGTTGTGTTTAGCAGAAAAAAAAATCATAATATAAAAATAACAACAACCCCTAGTTCTGATCAGACAAC
Source organism: Maratus speculifer (assembly GCA_964019185.1). NCBI lineage: Eukaryota > Metazoa > Arthropoda > Arachnida > Araneae > Salticidae > Maratus > Maratus speculifer. The sequence continues at coordinate 163,918 of CAXHSM010000740.1, forward strand.
CTTGGTAACCCTAATTCCAACAAGAAACATGCATTGTTTAATCAGACAGGATCAATATATTCAGCAAGTATAAAGAAAATCAAGTTAATTTCAGCTAAGTGAAAATAAGGAATAAATCAAATACAAGGATATCAAAAAGAATGTTAACTTATTTCTGATTATTATCAAATCACATTGATCGTGTCTGATCAAACTATAGAAAGAAAAACGAAACATCAAGTTCTGCAGGAAAGCATGACAACGCTAATTAGGCATCCAAAATATTTATTGTTTGGTGGAGTTCATACAATATTTTTTTTTATCTTCTTAACATTTACAATACCCAATACTATAATGTTTAAAAAAAAAAAAAATTATATTACCAACAAATCTATTGCAAGGTCATTACTATTCATGAAAATTCCAATGATTATTACAGACGAATATCATTGACAATTCAATGATTAAAAATTCAATAAAAAAAATAAATAAAAATGTTAGAGCCACTGGATGCCTGACAAGTAAATTTAAAGAAAAGAAAAATGGCCATCTTCTAAACTTTAACCCCCCTCAAAAAAGAAAAAAAAAATAAGTTAGTAAAAATAAAAATAAAACGTTAGTTGCTGCATGCTGTGCAACTAACGAAAAGGTTAGTAGAAAATAAAAACTTATCAAGTGAACATAGTGTATGATGGGCCCATCCTCAGGAACAGAATCATCATCAGTCGAACAAAGGAAAATAGGTGCAGCTTCAGCCTCAGTGCTTCCTCACTTCTCAACGTCAGGAACCAGAATGAATCTCCTCTTCCAAAAATCCCGCGGAGTCCACCTTACACCATTCTCCACTGTTGCATCCGCATCATTAAATTAGTGCGGAATAAAAATGACTTTATAAGAAAAACTTTGTTTCAATTTACTAAGTAAAACTAATCAGGTGTAATGCATCATTAATATTTTCTTTGTTTTTAAAGCTGCTTTGTAAAAATTTAACTAATTATCTTTTTATTTCGAATGAAATTCGTTACACACGTTGTACTCCTCCTCGGGATAAAACGCACCTCCCCGTAGCGTCATCATGTGACTCTCAATCTTTAGGCGGGAACCTTCTGATGATATCGATGTTGCCAGGTTCGAAGTATTTTAAAAAGGAAAATACCAGAAAAAGTAAATCAAAGTATAAAAGAGTTAATTATGTTAGTTGATGCAAAAATAACTAATAAAACATTTAAAACTAAAAAAATATGCGTCCAGTCACTCAACTCAAAAATTTAATATTCAGTGGCTCAAAATTTACTCTATTTTTTCATTAATGTATAATTTTCTTATTAAAAAATGACTATGCTTACAATATCAATTTTACAATAGGTTAAGTTTTTATGAACAATGTGACGGTTTACAGACCGAAGGCACGCTAATTCAACCTGCAAAGCACCAATTATGCAACCAACCAACCAAAGTAATGCAAACATCGCACACACAGTATTTTTTATATTGATTTTAACCCAGTGGACAGTAGGAGAACCATTAAAAATTCTGTGAAAAAATTAACCAAAATATTGAAAATATAATTCACGTTTAATTACAAAATACAAATGACCGCTAACCTTAAAATGCCGTGGCGAAAAGTAAACAAACAAGATGCAAAAAAGGTAAACAAACCGGACCGAAGTCACGATTTGTAAACAAACCGGCATGAAACATAGCTTCTATAAAATTTTAACCCCCCAAAAGTAAGAACTGTTAAAATTATGATTTAGAAATAACTTAAGTAAGGTTAATTAGTTTATTTGTGTTATTACGACATAACACCTATTTGCTTGACTATATCTGGATGGGGTATATTTTGATATTTTTTCTCTTTTTCACATTTGTACTTTTAGTCTTTGTTTTGGCGCAGCATGTCCCTTAGGGGATTTTGTGCCATTAAACCCAAATCAACCAACCAACCAATAATCTTTCTCATCCTGGTCATCCACATTATTCCTACATTTCAAATACAGACAATGACACTCTATATCAGCATCGTCCATCCTGCATCCCATCATTTGGTCTCAGAATCGGAAACTTAATTGACAATACTCCTGAGTAGTATTGAGATGAGTCCATGTCCACTGCATGTACTCCCTCCCTGGAAACTGCATAGTATTAACTGTCTCCATCCTTTCAAATGATATGATAAAAATAATTTGGTTCCTCCTGTTTCTCATTGAGCAAAGTTCAGTACCTACACAGACATTTATACCGAAGGTTCAAAAAGTGGCGATATTGTTGGTTGTGGAATTTTTTGTGAAAACATTTCTCTAAGTATCGGCTGCATTCATCTATATCTGTATTTACAGCTGAATCGATTGCAATTGATAGAGCAATATTGCACATCTCTCATCATCATAACACTTCCATCATTATTTATGCTGACTCAAATAGCTCTATTGACACCATTGAATCATTTAAAAAACATCCGTCTCATCAATTTTAGAACTTTATTATAAATTGACACAGTGTGGATATAGTATTTTATTTTGCTGGGTACCTGGACACATGGGTATTCCTGGAAACGAGAAAGCTGATGCAGCAGCAAAACAAGCTATTAACCCATTACAACATAAGTAATTTAACGTCAGAAAGAGGAATTTTATCAATCTTTTTATTATAAATAACTGGCAAAACAGTTGGGACTTAGAATAAAACAATAAACTGCGTCATGTTAAACCTACAATCATGGCCTGGCCTTCAAACTTATTCTTGGCGCAGCGTGTCTGGATGGGGTTCCCCATCCAGATAGCCAAAAATGATAATGAACAAAGGAAGCTATTTTAGTACACCTTTTTGGCGCAGCATGTCCCCTACTGGATTTTGTGCCATAAAACCCCATGCAACCAACCAACTAAACTTATTATTCCGAGATCTCCTTTCAAATGGAGATTTGGCGAGTACTTTGGGATTCTTTTAATTGTATGAGTCATCAATGTAAGAATTATCAGAGTTTTCATGTGACCTTTTTTAGGACATTTTTCAGGTGATTCAAATTTCATTGATTATGATTAGAATGAGAATTTTACTGTGCATGACTTTAGGAAACACATTCCAACCACAATAAATAAAATTTGTGTTCTTTAATTTGCAAAACAGTAATTAGACATATGATTTTTTTATAAATATTTCCACAAAAGAAATGATTAGTCTGCTAATGATTGTTCTTTTCTTGTTTTCAGTGCACACAAGTTGCAACAATTCATTTTTTGAGTAAGGGGGGAGATCACGTTGAGCAACCAGAAAATGACAATAATTTGACAATTACGAAAAACTCTGTAATTTCAAAACCAATTAATGGAATACAATAATTTTTTTTTTATACTTTCATAAATACTTATGGTTTAAAAAAAAGCATTCAATTATATATATTTAACAATATTAATTAGTTAAATTTTAATGACAAAATTGACATTTTAAAAATCTGAATTTTTAAATATGCATCTTGCGTGCAAGATTTTAAAAATTCTATTGCAGATATATATTTAATATTGCAGCAACATTTACTTATACTAGTATATTTTACTCTGAACCTCAATTTAAAAGTATATTTAAATTCATTTGCATAATTAATGGCTTCAATAATCATAGTTATAAAATTTAGCAAAAAAATTACACTTATTTATTCAATAAAAATTTTTCTATGACAAAAATCTGGCTAAATTGAGGTTCAGCTTAAATATACGCATGAAAATTAGTAAAATGCAAAATTTCATGACTCTACGATAATTAGTTTTTAAATGAGAGCGCGCGCAATGCCAAAAAATACAGTTTTGAGAAAAACGTCTTCAAAGTTAATTTTATAAATTAACTGCAAGTTTTATAAGAATGAAGATTGTTTATGACGCTAAAATTCAGAAGGGGTATAAACACATCCTTCTTTAAGTTGAAGAACCTCAGCCGCAGCTTTTTTGGTCATTCTTTTGGCTCTACGAGCTTTAAGTGTACACACTAGTGATCGCTTTCGGAGCAACCGGAAAGTGACAATAATTTGACCACTACTAAAAACTCTGTAGTTTCAAAACCAATTAATGTAATAAAACAATATTTTCTATACTTTCATAAATACTTATGGTTTAAGAAGAAAAACATTTAAATATATATATTTAGCAATATTAATTATTTAAATTTTAACGACAAAATTGACATTTTATGGCGCTAACGACAAAAATAGGAATTTTTAAATATGCATTTTGAAACGCAAGATTTTAAAAATTCTACTGCATATATATATTTAATATTGCACTTATATTGCTATATCTTACACTGAAGCAAAATTTTAAAGTATATTTAAATTCATTTGCATAATTAATGGCTTTATAATATTCATTATACTTACGTATTATCCGGGCTAGGATATTTATCGCCAAAAATGATTGTCAAATGCCAGTCTTGTTTACCATTGACAGTTGAAAAAAATAAATGAGGGTTACTGTAATTAGTATAATTGGCTCGGTTCTAGCTGACCTGGCCTGGATAATATGCATGTACCATATTCATTAAATTTAGCAAAAAATAAATAAATAAATAAGTAAAAATAAATAAATAAAAAAGATTACGGGCAATGCCAAAAATATAGTTTTGAGTAAAACGGCTTGATTGCTTACTATGCTAAAATCCACCAGCGGCATAAACGCATCCTTCTTGAAGTTTCAGAGCCTCATCCGCAGCTTTTTTTGCCCTTCTTTTGGCTCTGCGGGCTTCAAGTGTACACGCTAATGCCCTCTTTTCAGCTGCATCAATTCGCTTTTGATCAGCTTCACTAGCATACATCGTACAATTTTTGCCAATTTGCAAGCCCATTTCCCTCATAACATTAATACGTCCACACTGCCCTTCATTAAAACACATGACTGCTTCATTTATTGCAATCTGAACAATTTTTTTCCCCGAGCCAGATGTCTTAGGACAAAACTTCCATATGAGAGCATTTAGGCTCTCATTTGCATTTTGAGTATGCCCCCCAACACATTTTTTTAACAAACTTGGCATGGACAAGTCTTTAAATATGTCTTTTATGCTGTCCAGAACAGCAGCTGGAATAGTGTTTGAATGGCGGTAAACATCTCCAGAAACTTTTGCCTTTTGATAAGGACACCACGAATTTTCACCCTGGAGGCAAAAGTCATGCAGAGGTTCTTTATCGGTAGACCTTTTGTGGTAAAATATGGCCCAGACGGCTTTTTGCATGTCTTTCACTGACATATTGTTACCTCGAATTGCATTTCCATAATATACTGTGAGTTTGTCAATAACGTCATCAGTAAGACGACCTTTTCCAGAGATCACTTTTCCATCGCTCAGTTTTTTGCCTTTTAGCTCAGCCTTTCTTCTTCGGAGTCGTGTGCCCATTCTTTTTTGAATATGTCCTACACATTCAATTTTCTCAATCTTGAATTCAGCTCCATAAGGCGCAGCTTTTTGCAGAGAAGTGAATGTTTTTGAGTCGCCATCACCTATGTATTTTGAGTAGCGAACTTTATGCTTGGATACGGATCGCTTGAAAATTCTGTTCATCCCACTAACCTCCATCATGCCAGCAGAACCAATGTGATCCTTCTCACAAATTTTAGAATGTTCCTCTAACCATTTTTCATACTTAACCCCTTTGCGTACTCCTTTCCAATTTTCACATCCTTTGCATCGTGTCGACAAAACTTCTGTGTCTATAATTTTGCCACTTTCAGCACCAATAAGAGTACATGCACCAATACGTGAGGAATGGCCACGCGTTTTCCAAGTGCCATCCCCACTCACTGTGATATTATTATTAATTCCAGCATCCTCTGTTAGGTCTAACTCCAATAATGCAGCATTATGCATGCTTTCTTCTGCACATTTAGTTGAAGCTTTTTTAAGATTTTTCACTTCATCATTGTAGGCCTTTTTAGAGATGGGAAGAGGCATATCCATTATGCCACAAAATGTCTGTGCTCCAGCTAATCCTTGTCCAAGGCATCTCATAGCATAAATAAATCTCTTATTAATCTCTGCACATTTCTGTGACCTTCCAAGCATTGCAGAATTTCTGAAAGATGAAATTAAATCACAGCCAGAACACACAATATTGATTTTTTCTGAGAGGCCAAACACAACTTCAGATTTGATTTTTAACGATGAATGACATTTTATGCAGCACATACAATTTTCCATTGCAGAGAAAACAATTTTTTTGTCAATAAAGGCGAATCCATCAAATTCTGATGCCTGCAATTTTGAATTAAAATTCAGCTTGTTACCAGAAGCACTTAGCTTCTGAACTTTTGGAATCGTATGCTGATTGCCTTTGAACTTTCTCTTACTTGGCCTTACACCTGATTTTCGAGTACTCTTATCCATATTTAATTTGAATTGACAAATTATATAAAAGAAAAAATAATCGTATTAATAAATAACAGCGCAAATGAAAGATCTCTGCCTCGTGCAAATACAAAGTTTCAATCAAAACAAACACTCTCGGAGAGTTTAGATTCTTTCATATTCTTGAAAATCAAACCATCGGAACTAAAACAGATACATGGAGTCAAAACAATGTGTGTAGAAATCTTTCACGGTAAGAATACCTTTATAAAATGTCGTTAGCAGAGGAAAGAGATAGCGCAATGCGAGCGAGCAAAATGTAAACAAATGAACAGCGCGGAGGCGTGGAACAGCTGTTCTGAGTTAAAGGGGAATCCCCAATTTTTTCTGTTGCGTTGTCAGACGTTTTTAGCGATAACTCACGTTCTAATTCGAATTTTTAAAAAAATTTTTTTTTGCAATGGATTTGTAACATTTCAAGGAATCCACACTGAATTTTTCAAAAAATCGATTTTTTTTTCATTTCAATGTGATCTGCCCCCTAAAGCAGATGAAAATTAAAAAACTTTTTCTATAAGTATACAAAGTTAAAAAACATAAAAATTTCAGAAAAATGAAATGGCTGCCATTTTAAAACAAGATGGTGGATGAAGCTGGCCAACAAACTCTGTCAAGACATTAGTACTCCTATTATGCACATAAAAAATTTCATCCAAATTGGTTCATAAATTCAAGAGTTACAGCATGACAAAATTCAGATGTATATATTTATAT
>CAXHSM010000740.1:171100-287050 GCA_964019185.1 Maratus speculifer
CTATATGGATACATCTGTGTATAGTATATATAAGTAAGTCATCATTTCAACAGAGGGTGGTTTTGGGATCTAGGGGTCCTGATCAACAAAAATATAGCAAAATTTACCAATGGGCTTTCTCCGGATGGCTGCAATAGGTACTTTTTTTACTTTCTGTAACGAAAGCTACCTAAAAGTGTCCAAAATTTTGGCCACCACTGTAGGTTGCAATTCCATACATTTATAACTTGACGGAATCAGGATTATTTTTTTTTCGTATTTTTTGAAATGCTGTTACGTGAAATATTACAAAGTGCTGCAACAACAGTTAAAATGTTATCTGCTGTTGTAGTTCTGTTGTTAAGGGCCATCCAATTGTCGTCCATAAATGTAATGGGCCACTGATAATTGCATGATCCCATAGGACTTCATTTGCCCAATGCATTGTTCAATTTTGATACGGACACTTGATATCTTTCTGGATGACATCAATGATTTTGGTGGCAATTGTTTCAGTCCTCTTGTGAATGCTAGTACGATGACTAGCACTTCTCTGTGCCACCAAATCCTCGATTCTAAAACCTCGATCAGCTAAGATCACATTGTTTTCTTCTATCATTTCTAAGTAGCCACTTAGTTGAGTAACTTCTTTATCGGTGGATCTGTCACCATATGCTTTAGAAATAAATGAAATTCCTCCGCTGGGTGTACATCCTATCAAAAATTTTACTGTGTTATGATGTTATTCAAATACGTATCTGATCTGGCATCTAAATTAAATGGTCTGTTAATGAAAATTTCTGAACAATCAATAATAGAACAAACATATGAAGACCAGCCTGAATGAAACATCGTGGCATGTCTTTTTATTAATTTCTTTGAAGGCTGTATAATGCATGAAGCCAACACAAAAGCCATTCTTGCTAGCCATTCTCGAAATAGAGAACTGACAGTTCCAGACCCAATTCCAAACCGGTAGGCAAGGTCCTGGTTCCATAAACCTAAGCATAGTTTCATAAGAACTACCAAAAGTTGCTCGGCTGGATCTAAAGCAGTTTTAGTTATTGGATTCCAATCGCACATAAGCCATGATAATAAGGCATTGAATTATGATACCGATGGCAGCTTGGTATAAAAATCGAACATCTTCTCTCTGCTCATTATTCTTGATGCCAAAGAGCATTTTGCTGAGTTTTGAAGGATGTTTGTTGTTGACTTATAACCTTCAATTTTGTCTTCAAGTGCTTTTATATCAGCCATACTTAGATCAGTCATAGTTGAGATTTCATTGGTTTTCTCAATGACTGAGTTATCTGATGCTGCAGTGTCTACATCAGAAACATTATGCCCAGAAACTGGAAGAAAAGAAAAAATACAGTTATTAAAAAAATTGTAAAGAAATAAAATATGAAAGTTTCCACTTTCCAGTGACAGAGAAGTAATGTGATAACAAAATGTAGAATAATAAACTTTCTAATAAATGAAGACATTGTGAATATGAAAAATTATTCAGACAATTTAAATTTCACTTAAAATTTTAATGATGCATGCTAGTTTGTTTGCATGTATACAAAGTCAGCACGATTTAAACAGGGTTAGGTTTCTGGTGTAAAAAAGTGGTATTTGATATGAGAGGTCAAAAACCTTATACAAATTTTTAAGCAATCATTAGTGTTATTAAATTGTTTAAATGATAATTTATATGTAATATAAATTGGGAAAAAACTGGCAAAATCGCCGCATCCATTGTATATGCTGCAGTCAAAAGAAATTTTTTTGCCCTATTAAGCCCTTCTGGCACGGACAAATTCTGCTATTTAAAAGAAAAATTATCGGCTGTCACTGGACCCCCCAGGGGGATACCTTCTTTAGGTATTCACGGGCTTCACAACCCCGGGGCATCTGAGTGATCTTTCTCCTTTCCTTTTCCTCTTACTCCTCTGGTCTCCCTTTCCTCTTTGTTTCACTCTCATTGTGGTTTCCTCTTTCTGAGGTGAGGGCAATTCTGCATGGGCCGATACATCCTGTATATCGACTCATGGAGAATTGAAAACCACCCACGTGTTGGCCGTGCGTGGCGACCCGTGTCCCTGGAAAGGGGGATCCTGGTAGTTGAGGGAAACCAACACACTGCTTTGGCCTCTGCTTCAGGTAGACGGGAGGTGCATATTGGTCCCGTATGCATCAATCGGCTGGTCAGCTGACTTTGGTCACTGGCTTTAGGGATCAAGCGAGCGAGCAATTACTAGTTATCTCGTTAAGGGTGGAGACTGACATAGGATTGTCTTGTGACCGTATAGACCCTGGTTAGCACTGGTGCACGAATGTGCATCCCCTTGTTGGGCTCAGGAGCGGGTGGTGCGGCCGGGGTCCAAATTACTTTTTGAATTAATATGGATGGAAAAACTTCTCTTTCATCTATTTCTCTCCCATGTGGAGAGCAACAAATGTCACAGAATTCCTCTTTTACTCGATTTTTTATAATTTACATGCACATTATTACGTTTAACGAGACAAGGCCAACGCTTGCCGGCAAAACAGTTTAAATATCCCATCCTTCGCTGACAACGCCCCCTCACGTGACATCCGCTTCCTGATCTAACGTCACCTCCGGCATCTCGAATGTTCGCGGGAAAGACGATCCAATAGCAGTCAGCCACGGGGAAACTACGTATGCTTGTGGACATGTTACGCCACCTATTGCCATGTCTGATAACTTTGTAGAAAAACATCGTAAGTATTCTATGAAGGATGGAAGATATTTACTGGGAGAAACGAAAGTGTCAATGCCGTAAGAAAGCAGATTATCAACAAGTAGTGAATGGTAAGTAGATAAAATATAAGTAGCTATTAATTAGGCCGAAGTACAAAAAGAAAGATAAAAGGTATTTTTATTTATTATAAGTTGAAATTTAAACACAGGAGAAATAAAGATAATAAGTGTTTAAATTGAGACTTAGTTTTTCATTTACACTTTAAATAGAATTTGTTTTAAATGAAATTTTACTTTATACTATTGTAAATAAATATAGTAATAAATTAAATAGAAAAATAGGTTGAGTGGAATGACAAGAACTTAGGGAAAATATGTCTATTTTCTATCACCAATGGCCTCCAATGTCTACAACTATGCATAAAATATTAATTCATGGTTCAATTATCATTAAAAATGCATTATTGCCCATTGGGCAGCTTTCAGAAGAGACCGCAGAAACGCGCAATAAGCATTTTAGGCTATACCGCCAAGAATTCGCGCGAAAATTCTCGAGAGAAAGCTGCAACAGATATTTTGAATCGGCTACTTTTAACATCAGACCCTTCTATAAGTAGCATGAGAAAAGTCATTGGTAGAAAAATGAACTCCTTTTTGCCAGAAACAATTGCTCTTCTTTTATCTGCGATGATGATTCTTCAGAGAGTGACGAAAATGAATATTAGCATTCAAAAATGAAATTATTTTAATAAATCGTCTTTATAAATTTAATAAATGTATTTTTTCTTTCAATCGTACCATTTAGAATTGATATATGCAATAAAATAATTTTGGCAGCCTAGATAATGCAAATACCCCTATGTGCGGCGTCATCTATGTTTCTTTTATTGTGAGAATGAAAACAGACAGGTGCAAAGAAAGGGATTATGGCCAAAAGATTGACACCCTTTTGTCCATGAAAGCGGGAAGATATACGTTCAACTGCCTGCCTTAGGAACAATGGAATTCGTACTCAAATCATAAAATCCCTCCCCTACGGTTACCACCTACTGCGAGTAATCTGAACTAACAAAAGTAACAAATGCGAAAATACATTTGTCTATTTGTGAAAAGAAATGTAAGTATGAAAAACCCTGCACGTGCTTTTTTTTTTTTTTTGAAATATTTTTTTCAAAATAATGGAAAAAAGCTAACAAAGGAAAACAACTAGGGTAGATGTGCCAGTAATGGACCCCCTTAAGGAATTTATATAAAAAATAATTTTTTATTAAAAGTTATAATTATTGTATTCCAATTTTTTTCATATTATATTAATCTTTCTACAATATTTAACTAATCCCATAGTTACATTTCCCAATAGAAATAAAAATTTAATTTTAAATAATAGAAATATGTTTAAACACCCAAAAGCCCAGTAATGGACCACCTATGCTCCAGTAATGGGCTACCCTACAAAAAATAACAGATAACGGTTTTTTCAATTAATTTTGCCCCAGAACTTAATGAAAGCATACTAATAAAACAAAATACTAAAACTTAAGTTAGAAATTCATTACATTAAAGGATTTATAATGAAAAAACATAAAACAAGATATTTAAATTTAAATTATGAATTTATTATAATCAAGGATTTATAATGTAGATATAAAACAAAATATTAATGATATTATTAACTGTTTATTACATTAAAGGATTTATATTGAAAAGATATAAAATAAAATATTTAAATTTAAAGAATTTATAAAATAAAGACAATGTTTTACTGAAATCTAGTTTAGATAAAATAAGGCATTAAAAAAGTCTCCAGTCTTCATTCATATCATTATATAAAATAATGTGCTGTGCAAATATGAAATATAAATAACAAATCTTCAATTTTATCATCCCTTTCCGATAGTCCAACTATTCAATATGGAATTTTAGAATGCATTTAAAATAATAAATGTTCTTGCACTATCCAACCATTTTCAGACAATCATATAGCCCATTAATTTGGCACAGATTGATTCCACAATTTCGCATTAGAGATGCTTACATGGATATATTATCATCAATGGAACAATCACACTATTTGCTGAAAATATCCGATAACAGTGATTTGTTCTTTCTCGTTATTCGGAACTACATAATACGCATCTTTAACTGATTTTGATCCCAAAATTTTCCCTGTTTTAAGAGCACAAAAGAAACCCAGTTTTAACTCCATTGAAAATTCTCACTGTATGCTTTAGAATTCGGAAGAAAATATTAATTATATCTTCTTCAAAATATGATTTTACATTTCTCAACCAACTTAAAACAACTTCATTTGTAACGGCACATCTAGATTTTGTCAAATGTTCTGCTTGTTTTTTGTACCAATTTTGGATGACTTTTTAAAAACAACTATTTATAAAGAAATTGCCTTTATTAAATTCTAATAGGTAAAATTTAAGTATTAAATTTGATTATTTAGCTTTTCAGTTAAATCAAAATATTTTATCTCTACTGAAATAACACTTTTTGTATTGGTCACTTGGGTGGTCCATTACTGGAAAATCACGAAAAAAGCAATCCAGTAATGGACCACCCCTCCTAAAATCTTAAAAATAAATAAAATTTTGTAATTGGCCATTAGTATATTAAATTCAATGTTTTATATTGCTAACCAAACAAAAACACTCAATTTTTATGGAAAAGTAAAAAAGATATAAACTAAGTAAGTAAAGTCAGCTCTTAACATGTTCATTAAGATTTTCAGTGAAAAACAGAAAAACTGTGAAACTTTATTTTCTGCTTCCTAATTGTTTTGACGAAAATTGTAAAAAAATAATCCAGCTTATAAAGCATGCAAGGTGGAGTTCAGGAAAAAATAATAAAAGCTTAACTATTATTTATTATTTTTTTATAAATCAAAAAGTGCGAGGTGGCCCATTACTGGAAGGTGGTCCATTACTGGCACATCTACCCTATCTTAGAAATAACAATATAGTGTGACCACCCTAGTTTGTATTTCTCTTGCAGACAGTATAAATGCATCCGAAAAAAAGCTTATCACTGAATTTTTCTCATGGTTTCACAATGCTTCGCGTACAAAGACTATTTTACCAAAGGGGTCAAAATGACCCCCGTCCGCCGTTCTAGGAATACATGCAAATATTTCAAAAACTAACAAATCTAGAATGATGATTTTTTTTTTAAAGAAATATATGTTATCTATTTAGGAAAAGTCAAAAAATTTCAAACAATTTCTTCCAACCAAACCAAAGTGATCCAAGGACAAAAGTGCGCAGGTGTCAAAATGACCCCTACCGCCGTTCTAGTGTTAAAGCACATCCAACTTTAAATTCTTGTCGTAGTGTAATATCTGAACCTGATCTGTTATTTTCCACAAAGAACTTAACTAACTTAAAGGATCAAAATATCATTGATGTCCACTGTATCACTATCCGTAGAAATGGGCAGATAATTCCTACTAAACATATAATACTGACATTCAATAGCCATATTTTACCTTCCAGAATTAAAGCCGGCTATTTAAATTGTCCAGTCCGACCTTACATCCCTAATCCCATCTGTTGTTTTAAATGCCAGCGTTATGGCCATACCAATACTAATGGCCAATGTCGTGGCACTCTTACCTGTGCACATTGTGCAGAAGTTGGCCACGACAGTAAAACTTGTGAAAAACAGGAACGCTGCGCAAATTGCAAAGGTGATCATACATCATATTCTCGCTCCTGTCCTATTTGGAACCGTGAAAAAGAGATCATTACTATAAAAATAACCCAAAACCTTCCTTACCCTGAAGCTCGTAAAATTGTAGAATCGAGAATCCCATCTGTTGGAGTTTCTTACTCTAGCTTACTCAAGCAACAAATAAAACCTGTAAGGCACATTAGTACCCAGACTGAAGCCCCTTTTCAGAACTGTTCTCCTGAAAAAACATCTAATCCTATAAAGAAAAAGACCCGTGATGCCCATGCTACCGCTGTTACCAGAGTTTTGCCAAAATTAGTGCTTTGAAACCTTCAGAACCCGTAAAAATTGAATATTGGACTAGTCAAGTGCAGAAATCAAGCCAATCAAAAAATTTAACCAAACATGAAACTCCCAGAAAATTGATAATAGTCAAACAGTAAAACTAACCCAAAAAACTAAAGAAAATAAGACAATCCGAGGCTCTTCACGGTCGCAAATGGTGAAGAGTAAACAAAGGAAATCTTGTCATAGCCCATCTGCTACCAACTTGAAAAATCCAAAACAAATGAATCAGTATGCGGAAGAGGCTATGGAGTCGGCCTCTTACGACTCGAGTGAAGAGGAAGAAAATATTGTTTATGAGGAATATACGCCGAAGTGATTTTAACTGTTTTATGTAATTTTTTTTCATCTTCTTCTGCATCGTTTATATTTTAACAATTTATTTTACTAATTTTTTTTCCCATAATCTTGGTTCTCAGGACTGTTTTGATCTTACAGGTTTTAACTTCTTGCATCTCCTTTAAGTTTTCTATTTTATCCTCATTGACTGATTTTAATTAAAAAATAAAAGAATGTAATGCCATGACATAATCTTTTCTTTATGTGATATTCACTCAACTTGCTCATTTTTTTTTTTTTTTTTTTTTTTTTATCATTTACACCAACTTATACAGTTTTTCTGTCACTTAGTGTTCTCTATGGCTTTTGCCCCCTTTTAATTGGTTTTTTATTATACATATCATTGTTTGATTTTAATTTTAATTTACACTGTCGTTTACATTTCATCTTTGTCTTGGCGCAGCATGTCTTCAAAGGGACCTTGCGCCATAAAACCCCATACAACCAACCGGCTGTCACTGGAATTTACAAATGACTTTTTTAGAAATTAAGATTTTTTTAATTTAAGCTGTTATTCTAAAAGCAAAGTTTTACTAAAATATTATTGGTGCTGTTTGCAAGTTTGGAATTAAATTCACTCACAATCAGGGTTGCAAAGAACTCAGGTTTTTTTATAAAAAATCCAACTCAGGTGGGTTTTTTCGGGTTTTATTGGGTTTTTTTTAGGCTTTTTCGGGTTTCATTGGGTTTTTTGTTTTTTTAAGAGGTGATGGCAGGGAAACCTCTTATTTCTAGAAAGTATGTATATTTTAAATCTTTTGATATTTGTATTAATTTAATATACAATTTTTTTTTTTTTTCGAAATAACACAAATAAATCAATGTAAAAAGTTGTAATATAATAACCACATAGCACATACAGTTGGCAAAAAAAGTATTTGTACACTTCATTTTTTTTTAATTTTAATGAAATTAAACAAAATATTTAAGCAAAAAATGCTGTAATACATTAATTTAATGCATTATAATATTATAGAAGCAAAAACAAAATTAAACCAATCGATTTTTTACATTATAATAAACAAATATACAAAAATATAATGCAAAAAAAGTATTTGTACACTATATTAATGTAATATAATTAATGAAAATTTGGTAAAATGATACAAATTATTATTTTGTGCGAATTCATTTAGCGTTTATGACTACTTCTAGATGGTATGACATAGATTTCACCAACTTTTTTGTAGCGGTCTGGTTAATGTTATTTCATGACACAATAAGAGCTTCTTTAAAACTATTTTTTACTGATACATATTTTTTTTTTTTGGATTTTTGCATCCAATAGCATCTGCAAATTTTCTATTGGATTCAAGTCTAGAGATTTTAGAGGAGTTACCAGTTGTCTTCGAGTATTGTCGTAAGCATGTGCTGGTGATCACAGCAGTATGCTTTGGTCGTTATCCTTCATAAAGTGAAAAGCTTCCTCTATGTATAATTCCTTGCCACAGTTTAATAAATTATGGCGCAAGACATCAATGTATGTTAAACCTTTCCTTCCATTGTCAATAAATTTTAAATGTCCTGCTCCATTAGAAGCTATACACCCCAAAACTATAATATTCCCCCCAACATGCTTGATAGTTTGAAGTATACGTTTTGGATCTAGAACAGTTTTATTTTTACGCCAATTTTTTCAAATGCTTGATGGTAAGAAAATTCCAAATTTTCCCTCATCAGAAAAAATTACTGTTTTCCAAAAATCCAATGATTTACTTCTGTATGCGAAAGAGAATATTATGCATTTTTGCCTATTTGTTTCGCTGATGAATGGATATTTCCTTGAGGTTCTTCCTTTTAAATCTGCATTGAGAAGAATATTTTTTATTGTTTGAGGTATTCCTCTGAACTAGCGTCTCATTTCTTGATGGTTCCCTACGGCAGAACGAAAACTGGGTTATTCCACTTTTTAGGTGGGGGTGATACGCTGTAGTGTAGCAGAGCCTTTGAGATTTGTTTTTATATTTTGTTCTAAGCTAAAGAATATTGTCTGACCGTGGTGTTGAGGTACAGCGTTTGTCTAGCATGAGGGAACTTTTCGTTCGAATCCAAGCAAGCGAATGCTTGTGATTAGCTTTTCACTTTTTTATGTTTGTTTATTTTTTAAGTATGATTCAAAATATAAATTACAAAGTTTCTATTAAAAAATTAATTAACGCAGCATTTTAAAGTTTAAAAAATTATTGAGAACGATTTAAAAGAATGATTCAGAAATACTTTATTTTATTTATAAAAGAATGTTTGGATGAAAAAGTACATAGTTTCAATTTTTTAAATTTAATTACGTTTAAAAAATAAATTTAATTTAAAAAGTGATTTTTAATCACTGAGCACGGAAGAATTGTGTAGCTTTAGCATATTATTCGAAGTTTTGGAAAAATAGTGAATCTCTCTTTTGACAGAAATAATAACCATGTTATTTTTACTTAGACTTTAAATTATATAAATGCCACACATTTTTTTTTTAATAATAATAATTCTTGCAAAAAAAAAAAAAAAACCTAAATGTTATGCTGTAATTTAAAAATATAAGAAATAAATGAACAGTTAAAAAATTAACTATATGTATTTTTATTGTAATAATTATATGGCATTAATTTGAATTTTATACAATATTTTAATTATGTTCTTATGTAATTTCTCAACTTTTATTAAAAATTCTGTAAAATTAAAACTTTTTTCTTTCCTTTTTTTTTTTTTTTTTTTTTTTTTTTTTTAATGGAATTAAAACTATCTTCCAGTTACTTAAGAGGCTATTTCTCTGAACAGAAAAATCAAAATTGCTAATTAGATAAAGGTGGAATAGATGATAAATGGAGATATATGCTGAATACCTTCTGGATTTTTTTTTTTTAAATTTCGGTATACCCCCTGTTTGTTTAGTTTTTTTTCCAAATAATCTATTTACTGCATTTAATGCAGATAATTGGCTCTGAAAAGAGCTGTTTTTTATTTCTCATCTGAAGATTTTGATTACTCATAATGCGATATGAACATAATCAAAATTTGAATTCCATTGCAAAAGTAATCAATTCTGTCAATAGATGGCTCCACTACACAGCTGCGTATCACCCCTACTTAAAAAGTTAAATAATCCAGTTTTCGTCCAAAATCTAATTTTGCTTTGAGGACCTTTAAAAATTTTGCAGAATTATGGAATTGTAACTAAAATAAGTTTTTTATCACTCACACATCCTCTCTGCACATATGAAACTAACATGATGTTTAATATTGCATCAGTTATACAATCAAACTTCATCATCATGCATTTTTCTTCTAGATTACAACAGTTGAATAAGAAAGTTTATTTGTTCCTACAATGTGTCTTTCTGCTTCTGGGAGAAGAATAAAAAAAAAAAATCCCCCCCCCCTCGCTTTTATTGTTCACTTCTAGCTACGGCCCTGATTGTTTCTATTTTTTTGTTCTGTTTAAATCATTACTGCCAGTATGTATAAATACCCAAATTCGAAGTACTTAACAATGAAGAACATAGAAAATCATGGTTGCAATAATATTTTCACACTAATCTTTGATTTAAATAGTAGCACACACAGCTAGATCATTATATAGATACAAAATCTGATTGAGATATATTAAATAAGAGCCCTTTGTTATAATGTAAACAAAAAAAACTAAATCAAGAATAAGTGCAAATTTTTATCTCGAAACAAACATAGATTCAGAAGATAGGGGTTTTAAGTTTACATTTATTTGTTTTGCATGTGGTGATAGACAATTCCAGCTCCCCACTCATTTTTTAATTTGATTAAAAGCTTCAAGAGGAAATTAATATTTAATTTCATAAATAATAATTTCCACGTAACTAACATAATAACTAGTTATGATTGAAATCTAATTCATTCAGACACATCAATAGGTTACATAAGATTATATGTTATACCTTTATGCAATCTCCCTCAAATCTTTTTACTTATTTATTTATTTTGTAAACTTTTATTAAGCAACAGACCAAACTTTCTAATGGCAGTGAGTCTTAAAAGTAAATACGGCAAGTTTTTTGTAAATACTGTATATATACATAGATATATATATATAAAAATGCTGAGAAAAACTATCAAAAACATTTTATTCAAACTTTATTGAATTCATAATATTATCTATCAACATTTTATTATAGCACAGTAGCACAGAGAATCATCGCATTAAGTTCAAGGCTGAAATTCCACAAGTAGTTAAAACTTGATTTGAATATTAAAATGAAATTGGTCTGCCAAGTCGCATCATGGAAAACACCTAAAAACCTGATTTTAGCGGTTCACAAATTTTCCACCAAGATATGACTTGTCAGACAGATTGTGTTTTAATATGTGAATCAAGTTTTAATTAATTCTAGAATTTCAGCTGTGAGTTCAATGAAATGATTGCTTGTGTTGCTACCTCTTAATCTGTTAACAATTATCTTAATATTTGTGAAATGAGTAAAATACAAATGAATAAAATACAAATTAGGACTCACTCAACTATAATTATGCACATGACATTTGCATTTGATGTGGTAAGCTGCTTTTAATGCAGTAGTGCAAATTTTGAATATGAAAAATAATTATTTTTTTGATTGTTTTTTAATATTAAATTTTCTTTGCTTTTCTACTTTTTTGTTTACAGGTGCTGTTGCCAATTTTGGAATTTTTGTCAAATTTTTAGGAGCAACATTAGCTACATCTAAATATGAATTAGCCGCATTTATAAGCTGTTGTACATGTTTCATTTGTGATGATTCTTCAATACTAAGAACTCTGTTTTGCAACTGCTGGATGGAATGTAATAGTGTGTTTTTTAGAGTTGGTTGATCTGAAATAGTAGCAGATTGTTTTTGTAAAGCTGATACAATTATATCTTTTTCAAACATCTGACGTTCTTTTTGCTCATCTGTATCTATGATTAAACTCTCACTGTCCATCTCATGTTCATTAGATTCCAAAATGGGTGAATTTAAGGATAAATTTTTGATAACGTAATGAATATGTTTACAGATAACAAACTGAATAGCATAAACTACACATGTGCAAGAAAAGGAATGAATGCAAATATTGCATTCATCACATTTTATCCTGCAATTGCACACTTCTTTTGACTTTTGAACATCATACGTAATCACACTTGAATTTTCTATCTTTGAAACTATATTTGTCATTACATTCAATGACATCATACTCTTCTTCCATCTCTAAACTAAGTTTATGCTTTTTTCTAATGAGGGCAACTCGAGAGGTAAGTTTACCTCTTTCCATGTTTATTACTCTTGAAAGAAGTTTTTTTGCTACCGCATTATTGACAATGTAAATAGCCTTGTCGAGTCTTTTCATCACTGTTCCACCAGCCTCTTCAAATTTTAATTGGCGATGCCATCTTTCAAGCTTCATGTTTGTATTGATTCCAAGTCCTAATCTGTAACAATAAGCCCATTTCTCTGCTCTTTCTTCATAAGTATTTCGAAAATAATTAACAAAGAGTTCCTCATCCTTTTCATACTTATTTATGAAACTAGCCATTTTTGTTTTGAAAGTAATTAAGTCGACTTCAGTTAAAATGCTTTTTAAGTCAGCCTTTATTTCTTCTCGTTTGGTCACATCTTTCACTTTTGTTTGTACATTTTTATTCCAATTTTTAATAATGTGCCAGGTGCATAATAAGTGCCTAGCGTCATCTCTAAATGTTTCTTGCCAAGCATTGTAAAATGAGTTGGTATCATCACTCATGAAAACTTTTGTTTTAAAGTTTGGTAAGCATTTCTTAATTTCTGCAAAAAATGGTTGTAACGCTTCTGCAGACGTTCTCAACGAAAATAAAGTTGCAACAGGTAATCCTTCATGTAGATCATCATTAACTAAAATTGTAGTTAATTGGAATCCATATTGGTTTGTTCCATGCATGGAATCAATCATTATGCAACTACCATATAAATCAAGAAGTTTTTCTTGTGCTTCATTCATAATTCCAAGCAAAAAATCATCATTTTCAATACTAGGATAGTCTGGCATCAATTCTCCAAGTGGCTTATAAAGCAATACAGGATTTGTGTTCTCTTCATTTTGCATTTTTCTAACGAGAATATCAACAGATGTGCTGTCATCGGGATGCAAAAGTACTCCTAGTCTCTTGCAATGTTATGCAGATCCTTTCGTGTAGTATAGCCTAATCTTTTAGTAGGTGAGAATTGTTGCCTTGTTTCGTCCAATATTCTTGGCATAGGTACACCTAAATTTAGGGATGATGCAAGGGCTGTCCTTTCATCCTTTGACAATTTTAATTTGCCAACTTCAAGGTTATGGCCAACATGCACAGATTGATAGCTAACTTTCATCTCACTCACATTGTCTACTGTTTGTGTGTAAACTTTAATAACTGCAGGACAACTACAGCTGGATTTTATGGATCCCAATTCTTTTGTAAATCTATCTTTATCTTTCACAGTGTTTGAATGTCCACTTCGATAACATTTATAATGAGTCACTTTTTCACCAGAACTAAGTTCATAACGTTTTACTAATATTTACGTATTACTAACGTTACTAACATAATTTCAGCTATACATATATACATACCAATATTTCAAATATTTTATTTGTCTGCAAAAGAAACAAAATGACAACAGCAAAAATAATTTCTATTTTTGCTTGATTTTACCGAGGAAATAAAAGCAGACAAAATAAATATAAAAAGACTCTCAGACAAGTTAGAATAACATCGGATTTCCTTGGATATATCGAAGGCCAAGATGATCGTTGGCTTAACAGAATGCAGTTTATTGTTGTATTCCATATCCCAACTTTGTTGCCAGTTATTCTGAATAATGTATTTGATAAGTAGTTTAACGTCTGAGAGTGGGACAGTATGATTCAGTGGAATAGAAGCATGCTTTGCCGCCTCATCAGCTTTCTCATTTCCTGGAATACCCATATGTCCGGGTACCCAGCAAAATTTAATGTTATATCCACGATTTGTCAATTTATTATAAAAGTCCAGGATCAAAGACACATAAGCATGCTTTTTAAAAGATTTTAGTGCATCAATACAACTATTAGAGTCAGTATAAGTGATGAAAGAGATGTTATGATGATGAGAAATATGAAACATTGCCCTCTCTATAGCAATTAATTCAGCTGTAAAAGTAGATGTAGAAGAATGAAGCTGATGACTTAAAGAAACATTATCACAAAAAACCCCACAGCCAACAGTATTTCCACTCTTAGAACCATCTGTATAAATATCAGTATGATTATGGAAGGCTGGTTTTACAGATAAGAAATGGTGAAGTTTTTTTAAAAGAGCAATCAGAGTGACTATCAGTACGTTTCACAATAAAAAAGTGAGTAAATGAAGAAGACAGAGCAGTTTGTTGCTCTCCACTAGGGAGAGAAGTAGAAGGAAAAGAAGTGTTTCCATCCATATTTACAAAAATATAGAATTCAGACCCCGGCCGCACCACCCTCTCCCGAGCCCTACAAGGGGATGCACATTCGTGCACCAGTGCTAACCAGGGCCCATACGGTCACAAGACAACCCTATGTCAGTCTCCACCCTTAACGAGATGACTAGTAGTTGCTCGATCACTTGCTCCCTAGAGCCAGTGACGAAAGTCAGCTGACCAGCCGATTGATGCATACGGGACCAAATGCACCTCCCGTCTACCTGAAGCAGAGGCCAAAGTAGTGTGTTGGTTTCCCTCAACTACCAGGATCCCCCTTTCCAGGGACACGGGTCGCCACGCACGGCCAACACGTGGGTGGTTTACAATTCTCCATGAGTAGTCGATATACAGGATAATATTGGCCCATACAGAATTGCTCTCACCTCTGAAGAGGAAACCACAATGAGAGTGAAACAAAGATGAAAGAAAGACACAGGAAAAGAGAAAGATCACTCAGGTGCCCCGGGGTTGTGAAGCCCATGAATACCTAAAGACAGTATTCCCCTGGCGGATCTTCTGAGCTCTGGTTTGCACAGCATTCATCATGTGCTCTCTCACTGCTTTTTCTTTTTTACAATCTTTGAATAATTCAGCTGTTTTATTTCTCAGCAAATATCTTCCTAAATCTACAGTCTCTCTAGAGACAGCAGCTTTAGTTATCACATGTCCCATTTCACAGTCCAATTCAACTTCTGCAAGAGGTAAGCAAATTAAACTGTCGTGTAAGGGCACCCGAACCCACACTTTTTCATTCAGATACATATGTGGCTTCACATATTTTTTTTTGCAATTAAATTTATTGTTGCACCTGTATCTCCCAAAATTTCCATTTGTACACCATTTACTTTCCCTACACTAAGGTAAGGTGTTATTGAAGAATCTTGTTCATTTTCAACATCAACATGCAAAATCACTTCTCTGGATTTCTTAATTTTATCACTTTGAGGATGAAGATGATTGCTCGATCCAAACTCGTAACAACGTAACGTTTTCCTCTTCTCGAATTCTCTCTCTCTATAATTTCCTGAAAACGATTCTGATTTAATATGCATTTTTGGCTTATTATCTTTAGCTTCTTTATTGGAGTCAAAGTTATTTGAATTTTTAAACTGGGGTCGAAAATTAGACAAATTCTCTTTAGGAAGTTCTTTCTTTTTTAAACTTTCTTTGATACTTTCATAGTTATCTAATTTTTTTGCCAAATCTAAAGGGGTCATAAAATTTAACCAATTATCTAGAAAATGTTCTTTTGTTTCTGCAGGCACTCGAAACTTTAATTGTTCTGTAATAATTAGATCTTTAAGTTGATTAAAATTGTCAACACCTAATTCTTTAATCCAAGCGGTAAAATAGCTAGTGAGTTCTTGTGCATAGTTCCTCCAAGATTTGTCGGGTGTTTAATTATGACGATAAAAGCATTGTTTCAATTTCTCACTATTCAACTTGTATCTTTCTAATATAAGACTTTTAACAAAATCATAGCTGCGTCTTTGGGTGATTCCCTGGCTAACATTTGTGACCTCAGAATCCGAAAGAGACACACACACTCTAGAAAGTTAAAGAGAGGATAGATGTCGCTTTTACGCTTACACATGTTAAATTATTGACATCACGATCTCAGAAAGATTTATGAGAGACAAAATCAATATATGTAACTAATTATAACATTTTCACACAGATGAAAAATGACAAGATCTTTTATTTCAATATTTCATAATGTCCCAACCAGATACAAATTTGACCAATTCCCTTTTGGACAGTATTGGTTAAAAAAAAAGGAAAGGTTGGATGGTTGTATAGAGTTTTATGGCGCAAAATCCCTTTAGGGACATGCTGCGCCAAACAAAGACAAAAATTATAAAAAAAAACGAAATAGAAAAGGCTATCTGGATGGGGTATCCCATCCAGATGTAGTCGAAAAAGTATATAAAAACATATTTAAAAAAAATAAAGACAAGTATTTTGTAAAGGTGCTAATAACAAGAAAGGCATCTGGATGGGGTTTCCATCCAGATTGCCAAAAAAAGGAATGTCAAAGTTAAAGTTTAAACAGGTCCTAAATCATAAAATAAAAGCCCGCATGTTTTAAAAAAGCAAAGAGTGCCCCATGAGGTGTTTCCCCAACGAGGTTTGTCAATAGTGGTGATGAAGTTTTAAAATAGAGTCTATAAAGGTGCCGGAGACCCGGACAGTCCGTCAAAATATGATGAATGGTAAGATAATCAAAATGACAGTGTGGACACATGGGTGCATCCTCCCTTAATAAAAGATGTTTATGAGTCATCCTAGAGTGTCCAATTCTCAGACGAGTCAGAAGAACATCTGTTTTTCTAGGATAGTTCAGAGGCCAGGTCAAGATAATTGGTTTGATATAATGTAGTTTATTATTTATTTCTAAATTCCAACTTTCTTGCCACTTATTATGAATAAAGTGGTTTATAATTAGTTTAGCGTCTGAGAATGGTACTTTATGGTATAATGGATTAAGAGCAAGTTTTGCCGCCTCGTCTGCTTTTTCATTACCAGGGATACCCATGTGTCCAGGTATCCAGCAAAATAAAATATTATAACCTCGTCTAGTCAATTTAATATAAAAATCCAGGATGGCAGTGACATAAGCATGTCTTTTAAAAGATTTAAGTGCGTCAATAGAACTATTTGAGTCAGTATATATGATGAAGGATGTGTCATGATGATTAGATATGTGTACCATGGCTCTCTCTATTGCGATTAATTCAGCTGTAAATATAGAAACAGAGGGATGAAGTTGATAACTCAATGAAACATTATTATAAAAAACGCCACAACCAACTTTATTTCCACTCTTTGAGCCATCTGTATAAATGTCGGTAAAATGCCTATAATCTGCACGATGTGCAGCAAATAGTTGTTGAAAAGCAGCAGCAGGTAAATTCTTTTTATCGTAATTTTTAAAAGGATGAAGGGTTTTAATATCAGGTGGGTGCCAAGGAGGATAAATATGCAGTGGACAAGTGCTCACCTCAATGTTACTCAGAGGGCTATTGTTGGTTATGCTTCTCATTCTGACACCAAAAGGTGGGATGCAAGATGGGCGATGCTGGTAATGAATATCACTGTCAGTATTTAAAATTAGAGTATGAAGTGGATGGCCGGGATGTGAAAGGATATGGTAAAACAAATCTAACGAAAGTTTTTCACGAATATGGTAGAGTGAAGGTTCGTTACAATCAACATATAAGCTTAAAACTGGTGATGTGCGAAATGCACCAGAGCAAACACGAAGTGCGCTATGGTGCACCGTGTCAAGTTTCTTAAGAACAGACTTTCGTGCAGAGCCATAGACCTGGCAGGCATAGTCAGTTTTTGAACGGATGACAGCACGATAGATCTTAAGAAGAGAGGTACGGTCTGCTCCCCCAGAAGTATTTGAAAGTACCTTAATTAAATTTAGCGTTTTTTCACATTTTGTCCATAGTTGTAAAACATGAGGTAAAAAAGTAAGTTTACTGTCAAAATAGAGGCCTAGATAGCAGACGTTGTCTACAACAGGAATTTGTGTTGATCCGATAAAAATTTCAGGGTCTGGATGCAGATCCCTACGTCTACAAAAATGCACACAAGAAGTTTTGTCATCAGAGATAACAAAACCATTTTTATTAGTCCAATTAAGAATATTTCTAATAGCAATTTGCAACTGTCTTTCGATAAAACGCATATCCTCTCCCATACACATAAGGAAAGGAGAGGACTTATTTTAAAACACTCGAATATATATATATATATATATATATATATATATTTTGTTTATTTAAATCAGGATTTTTATTCAATATTTTATTTCCTAATACATATTGTATCATCCATACTTGTTTATTATATAAATATTATAAATTCATTTCAAAATATTCAAATTAAATAATTATAATCAGTTATATAGATAACTGAAATTCATTTGTAAAATATTTTTAGTAATTGTATTATGTTCAGAGAATAAACTGCTCTATTCAATGAACCATAGATATCTTGAAAATATTATCAAGCATCCTTTGATAGATAAAGAATACAACGTTTGTTTTAAAAATGTGTTCTTAGTAGGGAATAAAAAAGTAATTTATTTAAGTAGCTTTCATACAGTTGGCAAAAAAAGTATTTGTACACTCTAAAATTTTTAATTTTTAACTAAATAAAAACAGATATTTTGTCAAAAATAGTTTTAATACAGTCTGCTTACCGTTCGTTTTAAATTACACAACAGAAAATTTCGATAAAGATGTAAAATAATTTTCTAATAGGAAAAGCTTAAAAATTTCTTGCAAAAAAAGTATTTAGTAAAACGTTAGTAAACATTTTATTGCTTATTTTTGGCGCAGCACATCCCTTAAGGGATTTTGTGCCATAAAACCCAACACAACCAACCAACCAACCCTTGTTAGACTTGCTTTGATACATAAACTACATTTGGATAGGAACTCTATCCAAGTGGGCTTTTTACTGTCTTACTTGTATATAACACTGCTTTATACTTGACCTGTTTTTAAGTTTATACACTTGCCTATTGATTTGCCTATCTATTAAGTTTATACACTTGCCTATTTATATTTAAGTTTATACATTTGTCTATTTATCCGGGATGGGATATCCCACCCGGATATCCTGGTCTTCTTTTTATTTTGCTTTCTATAGTCTATGTTTTGGCGCAGCATATCCCTCAGGGGATTTTGTGCCACTAAATCCTATACAACCAACCAGAGCTCAGAAGAAAATTCTGGAGGCAGAGGTCCCTCTTGAGGAACCTGAAAGTCATGAATTTTTTGATGGAACTTTAGAGAAAGATCACAGTAATAACATAGCGAGTGAAGATAAAAAAATGGATGAGAAAAAAAATTATAAATCTGAAGTCAAGAAGATGGAAAACGAAGAAGGCTCAATTTTACCTGTTTGCGAAACTGTCTCATTGCAAGAACTTATCAAAATTTCTCCTATAAGTAATTTTCTGAAGAGCAAAGCAAAAGCAAAGAGCTCAAACCTCTTATGGAAGACGCAAAAACAGTTGATTGGTTCGTTGTATAGGATTTAATGGCACAAGATCCCTTAAGGGACATGCTGCGCCAAACAAAGTTGGTTGGTTGTATTGGATTTAGTGCCACAAAATCCCTGCGCCAAACAAAGACTATAAAGTGAAAGATATGTGGATGGGTTACCCCATCCAGATGTGGCCAAGACATGTGAAAAATGAAAGCTTGTTATTCATAAAACTAGGTAACCAAACAAATGGAACTGAATGGAGTTTCCATTCAGAAAGTCAAAAAGGCATAAAAGACTTGTTAAACATTTAAACCCTAAATCTCAAAGTAGAAACCAGTGTGTTTTAAAAAAGTAAAGAGTGCCCCATGGGGTTTTTCTCCAATGAGGTTTGTCAAAATGGGGACTGAAGATTTAAAATACATTCTATACAGGTGCCGAAGACCGGGACAGTCGGTTAAAATATGATGGATGGTCAAGTAATCAAAATGACAGTGTGGACACATGGGTGCATTTTCTCAAAGTAACAAATGTCTATGAGTAATTCTGGAATGCCCAATTCTTAGACGAGTTAAAAGAACGTCTGATTTTCAGGGGTAAATAGGAGGCCAGGTTGTGATTTTAGGTTTAACATGATGTAGTTTATTATTGTATTCCATATCCCAAGTTTCTTGCCTGTTGTTGTGAATTAGATGATTTATGAGCAATTTAATATCAGAGAGAGGAATCTTATGATGTAATGGATTAAGAGCAAGTTTTGCCGCCTCCTCTGCTTTCTCATTACCAGGAATACCCTTGTTAAACAATACCAAAACCTTGAAAAAACGAAACTAAAACTATTAGTTTTGTATTTAATTTAACACTTTTTAGATCGATGAAAACTCACCGTTTTTAAGGGGCGGAGTGGGAAAACTCTCTGTATTATACACTTAAATAATTTTAACACTTCCATCACTTGCTCAAAACAGAAATAATCAGAGTAACAAAAAGAGACAATGGAAAAAAAAGAGAAAACTTACATGGTTCCATTTTCGTCTACATTTACGTTTATTTCCAACGCTTGGTGTTCAGATGACATCCCGCTGTTAAAACTATATCACATTTAAGCTTCAATCTTGACTAATACTATACAATATGGGGTTTTCTACAATATACCCCAAAACAAAACTTTAACATCTCTTTTTCAGCGAGAAAACTTACTAACATAATAACATCTGGAATTCGCTGACACAACAAAAATGCTTTGTACTCAGAAACATTACATATACATACAATACTGGACACACAGTGCCATCTGGTGAATGAAAATTACAGGTACATATTCAAATACTCTTTTTACAAATTACCATAATTATTTTGATTATTCATAAATTTAAACAGAAAATAAAAACATATTCATATATATAAACCAATATAAATCACACAAAAAATATAAAAAATTACCAAAAAATATATAAATAGACACAGTTTACATATTAAGATACATTTATACATGTTAATATTAGATAAATATCCGTTCTTTAAAACTTTGCTGCTGCCATATACCGGCAAAAAGTCATATCACCGTCTTTTCTCAACAACCCTTGTGCCCAGGTACCCAGCGAAATAAGATCTTATAACCTCGTCTTGTTAATTTTTATTACAAAAATCAAGGATAGATGAAACAAAGGGATGCTTATTAAATGATTTAATTGCATCAATAGAGCTATTTGAGTCGGTGTATATGATAAAAGATGTATTATGATGATGAGAGATATGCACCATGGCTCTCTCAATTGCTATCAGTTCAGCTGTAAATATCAAAATAGTAGGGTGAAGCCGATAACTTAAAGAAGTGTTTTCGCAAGATGCCAAAACAGAAAATACTAAAGATAGAAAATTTATTTTGTTGAAAGATATGCTATTTTATAGAAGAAAATATAAAAATGGTACTGAAAGGAAATTATTAGTTGTTCCCAAAGACATTTTATAGGTAGACATGAAAAACTGTGATCTTAACTGAGGATTTTTGATCACAGCTGACGTACGGAAAAAAGTAAGTTTATAATGGAGTTTCGTATATGTTTTATATTTTAATTTACCTAAGAAAATGCCTTTATTAGTATAATTTTCATTGCGGATCATTAAGTATTATTCTTCCCTGTTTCATTTAAGTCCTTTTTTCAAAAGAATACTTTATTTTTCATAAGTTTTTTTAATTTTTCGTAAAGCAAGTGAATGTTATAAAAAAACATTTTCCAATTATAAAAATATAGTGTTACTTTTGTTAATATGCTATTTTTTTGTTACCTTTTTGCATAAAAATTAGATTTTTTTTAAAAAAAAGTAGATTTTTTAAAAAGTTATTTAATATTTTGTAAATTATTTTATTATGTTACAGTTGCTACCGTTAAACTAAACTTCTCTACCTATTATTTTTGTTTGTCGAACTTGAAAAAAGATGAAATTATAGTTCATAAATTTGCTATGTATTAGAATCAGTTGCTTAAACCAAGTTTTTATGTGCTAAACATTTAATTTAAACGAACGTTAGTATAATGAATTGTTAAATCAAAGGTAGCAAATCATTTGTTTCATAGGAGCTGATTGGTATTAATGCAGTCTTATTTTGTTTCGGTTTGTCATAAAATTGCTTTAATTATAGAATATTAAATCTCAATATAATCCGATAGAATATTTGTAATTTAAATTTAATGATTGTTTTAAAAATGAGCTGTTTTAAACTTGTTAAAATGCAAGTTTTTTTTTTTCTTTTAACTAAATGAATTGTTATTTATTATTCTTTCATTGAACTTTGTTCATGTATGCAAAAATTTATTTTTGTAAACTATTTTTTTCCTCATTTCCTGATAGGCGAAAGTTATAAAAATTATGTACATAGATGTATTTCTGACGTCAGCACTGCATCCTGCATTTTAATATTTGCAGAATTTAATTACAAATTAATAAATTAGTAATTATTTTTTCATTATCCTTTTGAAGATATTTGGCCGTCAAAAATTCTTAGTATTACAATTGTATAAGAGTTATTTACAAATATAAACAATAATTTTGTTGATTATGTGATAAAATGTGCCAACTGACTGTGAAACTGCAAAAATACTTTAAATATTAAAAAACAAAAAATACTTCTTGATACTCAATTTGTTGCTTGGTTTGATGCAGTGGTATCAATCTTTAATTTTAATCTTAATCTTTAATCATTTGTAGAACATTAATCTCTACAAATAAAAATACTGTGCTTTTATTCAATTTTTGGATTTTCAAAGTAGCTGCAGGTTTATTTCTATTAAATTCAATAAAAATTTATTTTCATTTTAAAAATTCCTTTATTAAATGTTTTTTATTAAAAAAAATTTGTATTTAAAATTAGACAATTGTGTTGTACAGCGTTGAATTCAGAGGATGGTCAGAGCAATGGAGTAACTGCCCCCCTCCCCTGGAAGATTTTAGATTTTGTGCTTTCAATAATGAAAAGGGTGCCATTTCCTTTCAAAAATATATACTGTGCCCCCCCCCCCCCCAGAGCCACAGAGATCCCCAGTGCCGAAACTAGAAATCCCTCCCATAGAAAAGTATCTGTTTACAGATCAAATTCTCTGTAAAAGTCATGCCAAGTAGTAGTGGGTTGTATTTGTACTTCCAGCCATACTCTGTTTACATGAGTAGATTTAGTTTTTTAGTGGAAATTGAATATGAGCTGTTAATTCATTTAAAAAAAGAGCAGAAGCTGTTGCTGTTGAATACAATATGAAGTAGAGAATACCTCCTTTTACTAACCAAACTTTTTAAATTTCCAGAGTCCTGAATGAAGAACCCTCAATGAGAAATCACCATTTGTCGTGAAAATTGGCAAGGAATTACTTGTTCTTCAATTTATATTTCTTTTTTGGTAAGTCATTAAAATGCAAATACTTATATATATTAGTACATATATATCAAAATAAATCTACATATATATTTTAATAAGAGCAAAATGCATTATGTTGACCCTTACTTTTGGCTCTTATGCTTGGTGGCATTGGTTTGTTTACAAATTTGAAAGTATAAAAGCTGTGAAATTTGTACTTTTAAAATGCAAGGTTTTGCTGACAATGTTATTTATTTTTTATTTTATTCTTATAAATTTAAGAATAATTATATGAAAAAAGAAAGACAAAAAATTTATCATTCAATTATAAGACGTATAAAATTGAATTATGTACATATTTAAAATTTCTTGTTTAATGTTTCAAACATAGGTACAAACATGTAAAGTTAGTGTTTACAAGAAATTAATTTTTCTTTGTTTTATGAACAGATAATTATATTTGTGGTAATGAAATAATTCTAATTGTTATGTAAAATGCTCATGAAATCATGTACAGTAGACTCCCTCAAATCCGCACAGCTTGGGACCAGAGGTTTTGCGGATTTTAGAATTTTGCGAATTTCTGGTCATTGCTTTGTTTACATTAAAAAAAATAATTTGAATGTAATTAATAATGAAATCAAAAGTATAATAAATGCATACAATATACTAAAATATTTTAAAAAAAGTAAACTAAAATAATAAAAAACTTAGGTATTTTTTAAAATGATTAAAATACTAAAAGGAAAGGTAAAGTTAATAATCAATAATGTACAATTAAATATTCATTATAAAAGAGGAAATGTGTTTTTTCTAAATTATTCAATGAAACTTGCCTCATAAAGGTACATTACTAATTCACATCAGGATCAAAAAATAATGGAACTTTTTTTCAGGTTTAGCCAGACATAACTAAAAAAGCTTGATTTATACATAAATATATTTGGTAAGATTGTGATTACCAATGGTATTAGCAATATCTTTATTTTTTCAGAAATAAATTATTCTTTCTTTATGAAAAAACATGAATTCAATAACCTTAACAAAAATTATAAATTAAAAAATGGATGGAATTGATATAAAACTGAAAAAATAAATTTTTGCATCTATATTTGAACGGAATGTTTCATTGTTTACATCCGTAAAATATGTGCGGATTTTAGAGAGTTGCAGATTTTAGGAGTGCGGATTTGAGGGAGTCTACTGTACATTGTTATTAACGATAACTTTTCAAATAAAAGTTCTGTTGAAACTAATTAAACTACTATTTTTAAACCACTTAGTAATGTATAACTTAAAACTGCAAGTATTCTTTTATCATTTGATGTTTATTTTTATTTTTCTGTCAATTTTTTGCTTAAAGTTTCAGTATATAATTTCTAAAACATCAAAACTTTTAAAACATAATTTAGTTTTTAATCATGTTGGCATGACTATTGATTGACTACTGTAAGATTTGTTTAAATGTGCTTGAATGTATATCATATGCATTGTTATTCATCAGTTAAGTGTGTTAACTTTTTTAAGCAATCAATTCTAATGTGGCATTTAAAATATTGCAAAGATTTTTACAGTTACATGCAAATATTTCTAATGGATGAAATTTTTCAGACAC
The DNA here is from genome assembly GCA_964019185.1 of Maratus speculifer. Classification (NCBI taxonomy): domain Eukaryota; kingdom Metazoa; phylum Arthropoda; class Arachnida; order Araneae; family Salticidae; genus Maratus; species Maratus speculifer. The sequence continues at coordinate 196,057 of CAXHSM010000740.1, forward strand.
CAGCATAAAATTAAGCTATTTACTGAAAAACAAAAACATTTTAATATGGGTATCTAAAATTGTACATTCAATATAACTTTCCTAATCTCAAATGAACTTAACCTTCCGTTGGGTGCCCATTGTAAAAAGTATAACGTCTTATACTCTTAAAGTATGCACTTTAAGTTGTTCTTTAAAACAAAATTCAAGCCGTAGAGGATGTTAATAACCATATCGGATTCTCTTTTTCCACTTTCTGAAATTATTTTCTATTTCAGATTGCACAATTAGTTGCAACTATCATTTCAATCTGTTAACAGTGCATGAAATGTACAAGGTTTATCTGCAAACAGCCTTCAAATAAGCAAATCTTATGCTTGATACGTGAAGCTACTAATATAGATGAAATATGACTAATTCTGTAAATCCGAAATTACTTAAGGGTGTTCTTAAATCAAAAAGGGCAACTTTGTGACATGCTTTAATTTATTTTTATTCAGAAATGCATGATACTAGCAGGGTTGTTATTCAGAAACTGTCTAGTTGCACTCAATTTTCTGTTTTTTTTTTTTTTTTTTTTTTTTTTTTTTTTTTTTTAAATTTACAATAGACTTTTCATAACAAGCCTTCAAAGTTGACGGTTTTGAGCCCATTTCCCAACAAAAGCAGAAAAAAAGGTCGAAAAGCGGGTGATCATGTGATCAAAATAGCTTAAAACTGAATAGATATTTTAATTATCATAAAATAGAAAACTAAGTTCCATTCAAAATCGCTTCCATAGTTAGGTATTCCAATTTTATAACTTTCTGTTAAAAAATGAGTTTGTGTCAAAACATTTTGCACTTGTTGAGCAAAGCAGTTAAGAACACCTTTAATTATTGTTTAGTAATTCCTTATTAGTTTTTATTCTTTGTGATTGTAGTGGTAAGAAACTTTTTATATATCTAAACGTCTGCTTTAATATTTATATTAAAATAAGTTTTGTGGAATATTTTCATAAATTGTGATCAGAGATAACTTATGATATTTGTAAGTTAAATTATTTGTAAAATTAAAATAAAGCAGCAATGATTTATTCTTTTTCACCTGTTGTACAATTTGCAATACACGCCGGTTCATGTGATGAAAATTTGTGTGTCTGGCGAAAGGTTAATATCAAAATATTAATTTAAATTGTATGACATGCTATAAATATCACTGGAGATACAAGTTCACTTTTAAGAGGGTGGATTGAGTTATGAAAAAAGATATAGTGTGGAATATTTATGATTTCTTCCACAGGATTAATTTAATATTAGCAAAGTGTCTTTTCATTTGAATGAAGTAGCCTCTTAATCCTACAGTTAAAAGCATTTATTTATTTATTTATTTTTTTTTTTTGTAATAATTTGTTTACACAAAAATAATGTTATTGTTGGAATATTATCTTTGTAGCACAGGTGTTTTTAAATTATACTCTAAATTTATGAATTTATTTAAATAAATGATAAACAGAAATAATTTCCTTTTTTTTTTTTTTTTTTTTTAAACTTGTAAAGTAAATGTTATTATTTAAATTTATTTCCCTTCTTAAAGGAATTCTGTTTCATAACACTGTATAATAAACTTAGAGTACTTTAACTCTTACACAAAAATGGTTTCAAAATAATATTAAATCAATGACAGTTTTCTTTTTACAAATTTCTCATTTGCATTTGTATATTTTTATTTATTTTTATCCGTTTTGCATAGGTTATTTGAGATCAATGTCGAATTGGATATTGTTGTACTATTTTTGTTTTAAGATGGTTTTTCAGAAGAAAATTTTGTTTCAGAACTTGTTCCAAAATTAAAAAAGCCTTCAAATGGAAAAAATCTGAAGGGGAGGGGGGGAAGAATTTTGGTTACATCAGCCTCAAGTAACAAATGCCGAAAAAAAGCTTAAAGTACCGAAATGCAAATAAGAATTTTGAAGAGAACACTGTCGTTGGTTTAACATTTAGTTCCTGCACAATCTCTCAGCAACACCTACCATGCTGAGAGGGGCATATGTCTCCTAAAAATGCCCAGAAATGAGAACTAGTGAGTTACAAACATTTATTGTGGCTGTAATGGGATTATTTTTTTAAAATAAAAAAGATCAGATCTTGAATTGAAAAGTACAGTGAAACTTGTTTAAGATACGCCTGCTTAAAATACGATCCCGCTTAATATACGAATTATCTTCGGTCCCTTGAAAACTGCCTAATAAGAGCCCACAATACTCACAGGAAAAGTACACAAAAAGACCCGGATGACCATGTAAAGTCTATGGGAGCGTTCTTTTCTAATATCTCGTTCAAATTTTAATATTTTTACATGATTTTTTTTTGCATAAAATAGTTCAGGACGATCCACAACCGGGCTAGTTTTTACTTTTTTGATTTTGGTTTTAGATTTTTTTAAAAAAATTACTTTAATTTTCAAAACCGGTTCTGAAACTGAAACTATCATAACATAAAAAATATATAACCAAAATCAAAAAAGTAAAAACTAGCCCGGTTGTGGATCATCCTGAACTATTTTATGCAAAAAAAATCAGGTCAAAATATTAAAATTTGAACGAGATATTAGAAAAGAACACTCCCATAGACTTTACATGGTCATCCGGGTCTTTTTGTGTACTTTTCCTGTGACTATTGTGGGCTCTTAAACCCATGTAAAATTACCCGCTTAATATGCGTACGCATAAGATACGATCCCGCTTAATATACGAAGAAAATTGGTCCCTTGATGTCAAAAAACCCGCTTAATATACGAAATGGTGCTTATGAAATCAGTATATCGCGTGTTTTTAGGACAGAATATGTAAAATCTCAATTATTTTTCATAAGATACTTTCTTTTAACCTTTTTTCTCTCTAAAATATGTTCTTTTCCGCTGCTTTTGCACGCGGAATTCTGATAGACTCCTTTTACAACAAAATACAAAAACAACAACCTCTTTTATTTGTTTTACCATTACACTTGGGAAGTGGATGGATCTGAAATTTCATTGGTTGCTCCCTCTCCTGATTGAATGAGAAAGTTGTTAGTGAAATCCATCTATACTTTTATGCTTTTTATTTTTTGTATCGCTTATCTAGCTATTTTTTATTATTATATTATTTTTATTACTATAAATCGTCCTCGGGAGTGCTTTTTTATGAGTTTCTTTTTGTCACTTACTTTTTTGGGGCACTTTACAAAATATTAACATCAGAGAGTAAGAGCAGTAGCAAGAAGAATACAAAGATATGGACTTTTTGGCAAAATTAACGATCACGTTGTGACAAGTGAAGTTCGCTCTATTGCAGATATAATCACGAACGTCAAAAGTTCCAATTAACCTAGGTCTTCAGAAAGAGTTAGAAGACGACGTAAATGAAGAAACAGATGTACCAACCATACCATCATTCCAAACTGTAATGAGATCGTTTAGCTTACTGCAACTGTATGCCTCTTCAATGGATGCTGGTCTCTTCGTTGAAAAATTTTCTACCACATCAACAAGGGAGAAAACTTCCTAATAAATTCTCGCCTAACGTTGCACCAAATCAAGATAACTTTTTCTCAAGAAACTAAAACTACATCATGATTTTTATAATGTATCTAATGATTATTGTTCCTTGCATACATTTAGTTTGTCTTTCAAAAAATTATTATGACAATTTATTATTCTTCGCCTTTAAGTATGTAATGTATTTTAGTTATTTTTTCTAAAGATTAACAAAATTTTCATCTTATTGTCTGTTTTTTAATTTGGCAGAGAATACTGTATAAAGGCATTTTAATTTTTTTTACTGTACAAACAGATATTCAATAAAATTTTGGAGAAAAATAAAATTATTCTTTATTTCAATCAATATCTTAAATTCAAATTTTCTAGAATGTCTAAAAAGTGTTAGTAATGGGTAAAATAAGAGTTATAAATGGCTAAAATTACGTTAATAACAATGTGCACTGTCTTTAATATGCATTATTATTCGAGAATCTATGAAATCCGGATAAGATACGATCCCGCTTAAGATACAAAATGCTCTCGGTCCCTTGATTCGTATCTTAAACGAGTTTCACTGTAGTATTTATTCCAAAAATTCAAGATAAGCAGGTTTGGAAAAATTCGACATATGCAGATTTTCAACATAGACAAGTTAGACTGTAATATCAGTTTTGACTTTCCTGAAAGCTATTCTGCTTGCCTATATTCTGCCCACACAATAAGTTTTTCTTATTTCTAAATAGTGAATACAGTACTCTAAATACATTACAAAGCTTTCAGAAATTTTGATGCATAAGCAATAAAGATTTTCTTTTTAATAGAACATGAGTGTAAGTTATTGTATTTCTGATATCTTCAAATCTAATATATTCTTTCAGTTTGAATGAGACATTTTTCTTTTTGTCTCGCTAAATATTTATGTATAAATTTTAATATATTTTGATTTTTTAATTTATGTACAGTTTAATTCTATTAATGGAATGATTTTTTTTTTTTTTTTTTTTTAAATAGGTATATCAAGAAACATTCTTTTCAGACTTGATGTTAGTACTTCTTGATCATACCAACTGAACATTGATTATCCTGCTTCTTTACAAAATACTGCCTTAATAGTTCATAATTTACATAGTTTATTTTTACAGATATTTCTTTCAGATTAAAATTTAAATACCTGTTTCTGCAGATCAATAAAATTTTCTGCAAAGCATACTGTCATCATCATATGCCATTGTAATACAGATTGTTTTATTTAATGTGTAGTAATCATTATAGTATTCAATAATAACTTTGTTCTGTAATAATATTTATAACAAAGAAATTTTGTTTCTGTAATTTGTACTTTCAAATAAAAAAAATTTATTAAAAATTTGCTGTTTTCATGTGAATATATTTTTATTATAAATGTCATTTTCATTTCAAATATTTACTTGTTTATCATGTAAACCAATTGTGCAAGAATTGTTTTTAATTATTTCTTTATTTTTAATAACAAAATGGTTAAGATATAAAATAACTAGCTGACCCATGCAGCATAACCCAGATCTGTGATGTATGAACCCCAAATTAGAATGATTTTATATTTTTAATTCCATTTGGTCTAAATTTATACTTTTAAATGAAAGAATTCACAAAAACATATAGAGTTGAAGATACATGCTATCTTGTGCAATTTTTTATTTTTGGAGTCTATGAATTGAAGTTGAGTGAAAATATCAAAATAATTTGTTACTTTTTAAATAACTATTTCTTTAAAATGTCAGTTGATATAAAGTTTTTTAAACAGTGATAATTTGCACCTAAGGCGAACATAGTTTTGCCCCTCCCTCCTCTCCTTTACAAAGAACAATTTACTAAGTTTCTAATAGCAAACTATTTTGAAATTTAAAATACTTTTCTAAATATTGATTCATAAAATCTTGAAAATGGAATAAAAAAAAGAAATTTAAAATATTCAGCTTTATACAGGTTTCCATCTTAGCAGTAGCAGGTATAATTGCTGATATTTTCTCTGACAAAAATATAGAATTTTTTCATTCAAGACTGAGTTCTATTACAGACAAATTTCCTTTTCAAAGATTTTATGGCAAGTTTTATTACAACTGAAGCATTTAAAATTGCAGAATTAAGTTACTACATTAGTCACTTTGTGGTAAAAATATGAAAGCGTTCTTCACAAATATATATATATATATTCATGAGGTGCTTGTGATCGATATTTAATGTTCTGTATTTATACTTTTTTGAGTTTGGAAACATTTTTCTCTTTTATATCCAGATGCTTTCATTTTTGGAAGATAGTTTCGAAATGATTCTGAAATCTAAAATATGCTCATATTAAAGCAATACAACCAAAGTTTAAAAAATCCAAAATCCAAGTTAGACATCAACCTCAAGTATCATGTATGTATATATATAAACATAATTTAAGCAAGAATTCTGAAAAAAAAAAAAAAAAAAAAAAAAAAGGCTTCTGTATGTTTAACATTAGTGTACGAGTGTGAGACTACAGTAGTCATCACATGAAGAAACTAGAACGTAATTGTTAAACCTATGTGAGCATTTTTTTAAAAAGTTTCTTATTTGCATAGAACTAATGTTGAATTCTAACAGCGTTTGTATTGTATTTACATTTTCTATTTTGATTGTAGATTAAAGTTCTTTAACCTTTTTGTTAGTTTTACATTTGGATTTTCTCACTGTAAGACGATTTTATCTAAATTTCATGTATACGTATGTAGAAAAAAAAAAAAAATTATTTTAGGTGGCACAAATGCCAACCAATTGAAAAAATCCCCATGCAATTTCTTGAACCAGGTCAGCATAGCAACTGACATTCTACTGACTAAACTACATGGAACGATACTCAGCCTAGAATTTCTCACTCAGAGTAAGGAGATTTTTAAAAAAATGCAAGAAATTCCTTACCCTGTGTTCTCGCTATAAGTTAAGCTACAAATGCAGCACATGATGGAATATTTTCAACGAGCCACCAACATGAGGCAAATATGAAACTCAAATAAAACCAGCATCAATTGAATGTATTAATAATGCTTGGAAACTTTTCTGCAAAAAAAAAAAAAAAAAAAAAAAAAAACTATCTAAATTTAGAGGGGTAATCCCACTGATTTCCCATTTATACTTATCCAATGAATTCCCAAAACAAATCTGGGAAGTACCTTATCAGAATGAACCTACATCCAAAATTTGAAGCCAATCAATAAATTCTGTGTGAAAAACGCATTAACCTAAATTAAGGACAGTTACCTCCCATTTTTTCCTTGTTAGACTTGCCAATGAACTCTCAAAATAAATCATGGATTTGTCCTCATCAGAATGATGCTATGTACAAAATTTCAATGAAATCTGATAAATTCTGTAAAAAAAAAAATCATTTATATAAATCAAGCGGAGTGGCATTAGCCCCCCCCCCCCCATTCTTTATACTTATCCAAGGAACACTCAATACTTGTCATGGAGGTGCCTCATCAGAATGATGCTATATCTAAATTTTCAACAAAATCTGATAAATCTGCATGAAAAACCCATTTATATCTATTAAGGAGAGAGGCATTAGACTCCCTCCTCGTTATACATATCCAATGAACACTTAATATTAATCAGATGCACCTCATCAGAATGATCCTATATCTAAATTTTGAATAAAAACTGATAATTCTGCAAGAAAAACCCATTTATATCAATTAAGGGGAGGGGCATGTGCCCCCCCCCCCCCCATTCTCCCTCTTTGTTCTAATCCAATGAACACCTAATAACCATGGAGGTGTCTCATTGGAATGATCTTATATCTAACTTTTGAACGAAAACTGATAATTCTGTATGAAAAACCCATTTATATAAATTAAGTGGAGGGGCATTAGCCCCGTTCCCTTTCTGATACATATTGAGTGAACATAAACTAATCAGGGAAGTGCCTTATCAAAATATACATATATCCAAAATTTCAAGTTTATCTGATATTTTTATCTTGAGTTACCACATTACGCACGTATAGAATGTTTGGTCACATAAGCTCTTAGGCTTTGATAGCCTGTGAGCTAAAAAACTGGATCAACAAGAAGTCTTACCCTTGGCGAAATTCTAAAATGGAGGGCCAAAATCTCAGTCAGGTGTGATCCAGCGACCTCATTGGTCGGGTGGTATAGGTGAAAATCACGAATGTTTCTCCATTTGAAAAAGAGTAAGGGGTAAAGCAATTGTTACCGTCTGTATTTATTTACGATAGACCATCGAAATTAACTCAATTAAGATATTTTGATGATATTATATAAAATGAGAGTGAAAAATAGATTATAAATGCAAACAGATAAGATTTACATCAAAGTTGACGCTACGATTTTTTTTTTTTTTTTCGAAAAAAGGGAGTAAGGCGACATTTCGCCTACCGTTAAGAGATTGTTCTCTGAAAAGGACGCGACTCAATGACCAATGAGGTGTTTGGATTTCATCGGACTGTGATTTTGGCCCTCCATTTTAAAATTTCACTTACCCTTGCTCCTGAAAAATTGTGGTGGCATATACATCTGTCAGAACCAATAGTTACTAGACTGTGAAAATAGCCTTATAAACTTTAGGATCTAGTTAATTTTACTGATGTGAAAAACCTCTGCTTTTTCAAAATAATTTCACAAAACTTTGAATTATAAACATATCTTAAAACATCATTATGGCCAATTAAAAATTTAAACCATAGTTTTATGGAATAAAAGGACTTCAGGGGGCTCAGGAATTGAAAACTTTTCAAAAAATAGATTTTTTTTAATGATCTAATTTGATTAATCATTTAATTCTTAACTCAATGCAAAAAACCGCATAAAAATATTTGCATTTTTAACAGAGTTATAAGCATTTATGTATCAACACTTTCATAGCCACATCCATATAATTTCAACTTTAAATTGCGTTTTCTCAAAACTTGGTTTTTGACGACTAACACCAAGATAAAAAAAAAAAAAATAAATAAATAAAACTATTTGATGGAATGGCTTAATTTTTTTTTTTTTTTTTTTTTTTTTTTTTTTTTTGCATGCATATAACATTACCTAGATTATGAATTAATATATTTTAGATAGTTTAATATTTTGAGTATTTTTAATGGAAAAAATGTTGTATTTTTTAAAATTTTCAACTTTGAGAGATTTTTTAATACTGTTTTTATTAAGTGATAGTTATATCCTTAATTCATAATCTAGATTATGATGTTATATGCATGCAAAAAAAAAAAAAAAAATTAAGCCATTCCATCAAATATTTTTTTAATCTTGGTGTTAGTCGTCAAAAATCAAGTTTTGAGAAAACACGACTTAAAGTTGAAATAATATGGATGCGGCTAGATCATAAAAAAAATCGATTCTTTGAAAAGTTTTCAACCCCTGAGCCCCCTTAGATATGTATATAAAGATGCAGTAAGAAACTTGTAACTACATTTCGATTAGCTACTGATAATCATGCCTCTTGTATTTTTAACGACTATTATAAAGTACCCATTTTATTTCAACTATGACGTTACATTTTTCCAAGCGTTACATTTTTCCATTTCATTGAAAATATTATTTTTCATTTTTTTTACTTCTAATTATGTCGCCATTTGAGACAGAAAAATTCTTGTTAATGAAATATCCATGTTTATTATATAACAGAAAATATTCTTATTTCTATTTCAAATATGACGTCATATTTATTTCCTTTTCTTTTATTTCTTTTTTCATTTTTTTGCATGGAAATTGCTCAATTTAAAATTTATTGCCGCTGAGAAATTAATTTAGGTTTCTATTTTATTGGCAACAGGAAAGGAAAATGGTTAAATTTTAATTAAAAAATGCCTATTGATTCTGTATGAAAAATAATGAAATTTTGAATTATCAAGGAAAATATTTGAATAAATCAAAGATTAGCCTATGTTCATTTCCGGGCTTTAACTTATCTGTATGCAAAGATTCAAAGACTTTAATCTATTTGTTTTGATGCCAAATTCATTCCAATTTTCGGACACACTTTCACATTTATAGTATATATAAGATAAGTAACGTTTCTGTTTATGTTACATTATCCTTCGTAATTTCAAAACAAAAACATTGCTAATGTAGCATTTTCATGATCGTCAAAAAAAGCAATAAACTGCCATTTAAGGCACTCATGCAGTGGAAAACAACTTAAACATACATTTATTTAAACAAAATTTCATTGAAAATCATATACTTGTCACGCTTTCTTTAAATTTTGAAATATTCATAAAAATATATTAAAAAAATAATGTAAAATGATTCAAATTTGTTAATAATGACGAAGAAATCCAAATGCCCTCCATTGAATCAGAAGCTCGGCTGATATCTTCCAGTTGGAGCACTTTTGTTTATGTTTATACTGAGAACTTGACCTGAGAAAAGATTGGGTATAGTTGCAATAGAGTATTTAACACATTAAGTGCCACATTAGTCATCAGAGACTGATACTGAACTTTCCATTCAAATCAAGTTTTAACTAATTCTGGAATTTCAGCCATGAACTTGATGAGGTGATTGTCTTTTTGTGCTACCACCTTCTATTCATAATTAATCAAGTAATTTAAGAAATAAAAATTAATTTTTGCTCAAATCTGTCATTTGGGTGATTTTTTTTAAAACTAAAATCCTTAGAAAAAGATGAAAGGAAACTAAGTACTTGTTTTTTCTTCCCCAGCTAATTTTCAAAAGAATATTTATCCTGCTATGTAGCTTTATGGCTTATAAGAAAAGTTGGATTGATTAAAATTATCTCTCACTTTACAAATTTATTAATTCATCATTTATCTAAAGCTTTACTTGTAGCTTCTGCATAACATAGATTTTGCATTTTTCAATAATGTGTAAAGTAAATGAAACATCACAAATAAAGAAAAAAACTACATAAAAAACAGCATGCCACACTGTTTTTTAGTGTTTAAACCAAATGTTTTTTTTTTTAACCATACTATATTTTAAAAAACATTTTCTTTAAACCACAATCTTTTTATTTAGTCTAGGTACCTCTTACCGAATATTCGTTATTTGGCCATATTATCAAATGTCAAACTGTTCGGTTAAGACAAATATGAAACTATATGGCCTGCAGAATATTCGGTTTGGTCGAATATCAAAGTATTCAGTATATCAGAGGTTTTTTAAGTAATCAGACAAAACCTCTTAAAAAACATTTTTAAAAACTATTCACAATTTCTACTATTAACTGTCAATTTATAAATACAGTAGACTCCCTCAAATCTGCACATAATTTACGGATGTAAACAATGAAATATTCAGTTCAGATGTAAGTGCAAAATTTGACTTTAGTTTTATATATATTAAATACATTTTTTAATTTGTAATTTTAGTTAATGTTATTAAATTCATGTTTCTTCATGAAGAAAGAATAATTTATTTCTGAAAAAAATCAAGATATTCCTGATATCATTGATAATCACAATCTTACCAAATATATTTATGTATTAATCAAGCTTTTTTAGTTAAATCTAACTAACCTGAAATAAAGCTTCTTTATTTAATGATCCTGATGTGAATTAGTAATGTACCTTTATAAGGCAAGTTTCATTGAATAATTTAGGAAAAACACATTTAATCTTTAAAATGAATATTTAATTGTACATTATTGATTATTAACTTGACCTTTGCTTTTAGTATTTCATGGCTGCCAACTTCTATGCCTTTTTACAACCAAACAAACCCATTCGAACCAGAAATTTCATTTAACAAGTTAAAAGAGTATGCAATACTACAAATCTTGAAATAAATACAGAACGTATATTATTTAATAAATTTTCTGGTTAGAAACGCATTTTTCTCATTTAAAAAGGCATAGAAGTTGGCAGCTCTGGTATTTTAATCATTTAAAAAATTATTTAAATTTGTATTAATTTAGTTTATTACTTATTTTAATATTTTAGTATATTGTAAGCATTCATTATACTTTTGATTTTATAATGAATTACATTCAAATTATTTTTTTAAAAAATATGAACAAAGTAATGACCAGAAATCTGCACAACCTCTGGTCCCAAGCTGTGCGGATTTGGAGGCGTCTACTGTATATTTTAAAAAATCTGAAATAAAATCATATTTAAATAAAACAGAATGTTTTTACATTATTTATTTGCTGTTTGTAATGCATAAATTAAGAAAATTAACCATGAGAAGGATTAAAATGATGATTAATTAGAATTCTCGTGGGAATAAATGATTTTCAAATGCAAGCTTCTAAATTTTGTTTAGTTTAATAAATAATCTGTTGTTTTTTCTAGTGTTCAGCCATGGGGGTGATTTTGGGGTTAAAACCCCTCACAGAGCTGAGAATGTTCGCTATAATTGTCACTTATATGAATCAAAACCAAACATAATATTTAAATGTTTTGGCACATTTCGAATCCGCTGCTTTATTGAATCAGATTTCATTTAATTACGTGGTAAAAATTCTAATTAAAATTATGAAAGTGTCTATGACATGGATTAGTTAAGTGAAAATTGGTTATTTGAACTAAATCACTTTTCTGAGACATATTATGCTAAAAAAATGATGATTTCCTGCCATACAGATGCTCCTTGAGTTTAAATATTATACAGTGAATATTCTAATCAGTGATTCCATTAACCAGCAATCATCTTTAACAGAAACTCAACCCCACCCCCTAGAACTGAATTTTGGCTGCGCCACTGGCTTTTTCCCAAATAACAATGTTTAAAAAAGTAGAAAAACTTTTGGGGTTGATAAAAGATATCAAGGCAGACAATTTTTTTGTTCAAGAAAAAATATTCGTGTTCAACTTATTGAGTTACAAGTAAATTTATATCTCATCTTATTTGAGGTGAAACTATATTTTTGTTACTTTAACAATAATGAAGATATCATAACTATATTTTCAACTGACATGATTTGATTTCAGTGAAATATGATATGACGAGAAGAGCTGGAAAATGACATCATTCATAGGAAAAAACTATGAGCTAGACATTACTTTATTAAATTTCAGTTGATGCTATTTGTAATGTGTTACTGATCAAAATTCGGCCATTTTGAATATCATATTTAATATAAACAAAATTAATATAAAACAAATGTTGCTAAAATATCCTCATTATTGATAAAGTTGTGAATAATTATTCAGTTTTGGCCTATTTCGCACTGTGTATATATTTGATTGAATATATTGTAATATGAATGGAATAGATTGAGATTTTCTCATTAAAAACTGTTTGTCTTGATCATATTTTCGCCACTGAAAGTTTCTTGCCAGATTTTAAGATCCTGAATGTTTATAATCTCTGAGAATGATCGTTTATTCCAGATCCAGATATTAATGTAGGATGCTTTTAAAAACTTCTATGCTAAATCGAAAGAAGTAGAAAAGTTATTTTTATTGAATTGCCGTCATTTGATTTTACTGTTTCTTTAGGACAAACAGTAATAAAAGAAACTTTCATTTTGATAAACAAGAGCTTTTTATAAGTAAACTTTATATTGAAAAAAAAAATGTACCTTGAGTTATTTAAAAAAAAAATAATTATGAGACCGGATTTTTTCTCCCTCATTTTTTTAATATTTCTCTTTTACTTTAAAATGCTTGTTTTAATTTGTAGTGAAGAAAATGAAATTTATAATTTTATTAATTAAAAGACTCTCATAATTCTTTCTTAAATAACTTAAGGCAGTTTTTTTCAGTATTAAGTTTACTTATAAAAAGTTCTTGTTTATTAAAATATAAATCTCTATTATGAAATATTATGTATGATTGTTTTAAAAAGTAACATTTTAATAGCTTTAAACTTTGAAATATAAAAAGTATTCAGCAGCCAAATATTCAGTATTCAACTAAATACTTACTATTCGGCTGGACGAATATATGGTATTTGGCATAACAGTTACTATTCAGCTAGCCGAATATTCGATTCACCTGTTTTCCAAACATTCAGCCAAAATCACTATTCAGTGTGTCTTAGTCAAAAAACATAGATGTATATTAATATAAAATGTATGTAAACAATAAATATAGACTTGAAAGCCAAAAAAAAAAAAAAAAAAAAAAAAAAAAAACGCTTGGAAGTAATTTTAAATAATGGACAAACAAATAAATTTGTAAAACATTAATAAAAAATACAAATAAAATATTGAATTAAAAAGACCTGATGACGTTACAAACACGTTTAACATTTTAATGGCAAGTAAATTTGACATTTATGATAATTCATTATTGGATTTAATGTTGCAGATTAGCGACAGTTTTTGGGTCGAAAGGTTAATCAAGTGCGTGTAGCAATATTTTTAATAACTGTATGAAATCATACAAAATATCAAGTGGGAGAAAAATATGTATTACGAAAATGTAAATGTTTTTTTAATAAGAAGGAAAATATATACAAATAAAAATAAATGTAGAATGAGCTTTTCTTCTTTGAAATTCTTGGATCTTTCACTGTTAAACAATATATCACATATTATGAAAAAGACAACTTTTTTCTCAATTTGTGCTACAAATAATAATTTTTAAAAGCATACATTAAACGCCAGTAAATTTGATAATTCAACATCAATTCTCACAGAGCAGAACCTAGTGAGAGGCAGGATTTAAAAAAAAAAAAAAAAAAAGGAAGTTTATGATTTTTTTTCTTTAAAAGAGAATATGAACATGAAATAAACCAAGCTAAGAGTGTTTTCTCAAAAACTAGCACGCAAAAGAATTTAGGTATCAGTATAAAAGACATACTATAAAAACAAAAATTAGCATTTATCCTTATTTTTCTCTTTCAGATGAAGATTCAGAACAATATATTTTTTCTTCATGAAAGGGAGGTGATGGCCTGGCTAAGCCACTATTGGATATCCATAATAATAATGTTAAACATGAATGTAAATAAAAAGAATCTAACAATTATTTTTTTGGATCAGGAAAGTTGAGGACAGGGAAAATAAGTCATTTTAATGCAATTTATTCTTTCCTGATACTGTTATTTTAAATGGTATTTACAATCATTTTCTTATTTAAAAATTCATTAAGAGAAATTTTATGTTTTTTTATTCAATATGATTACAGAAATAAAAAATTGCGTGAATTAAATTTGAAATCCCATGACTCCCCCCCCCCCCCCCCTCACTCATGGGTACTCAACAAAATGTTTTTTCTTATCTCTTTTCTCAATGAATGCAATAAAAGTAAATAAACAACAATTGTAAAATGAACAAAATTTCAAAATAATCTCAAAATAGCTTTTATTTAAATTTAATTACAAATAAATCTGACATATTAACAACTTAATAAATCGCACACAAATAAATTCTACAGCTGTAATAAAATAAATCAGCATTAAATTTAATGCTTCAAATAAGATAAGCTAACTGTAGCAAATAAATTACTTTATACATTGTTTGAATCAAACGCTTTCTATGCAATAATTATGAATATTACATCTCTAGAGATCGTATATTCTTTAACAATTCTGTTTCAATACAAATTTCGCCTTTTTTTTCGATTTATAAGGCATGTTAAAATTAGATACTATGATTCAAACATACCTCTATAAAATTATTAATAAATCGCTTTGTTTAACTGTATTTCTGAAAATTTAACATTTATAACGTAAAATTAGATATAAAAATCAGTATGGCACAAAAAAATATGGCGTAAACTTCGTGTTTTTTGATAAAAAATATTTTCTTTAAGCTCTATCTGGCCATAGCACTTAATGGTAAATAATTCACAGTTGCCGTACTCACCTCGCGGTTGAGGTGTTTCAAGTTACTTCAGATGGCTGCCATGATATCCCATGCACTTGAATAGGGATTTCATGTCTATTACTTAAACGTCTTTGGTTGTTCCTCCCATTTATAAAAAATAAAAACTAGAATCAGAAGGATATTGAAAATTAATTCCAAGATAATTTTGATTGTTTTATGGCAACTGCTGTTGATCCTCTCTATAAACTCACCTTTTTCAATGAGAATTATAGGTGTGTGATTAAAGAATGCCTTAAAAAACAAGCTCTAGAATTAATGGGTGTAGATGACCAAGAACTTGAAAATTCACCAAAAAACAAAAAATACATCATGAGAATGCTAATGTAGATGAACCAAAAGTAGACAATACCAGCAAAATGGTTATCTATTTCCTGGCAAAGTTTTGAGGAAATTGCAAATGAGGAAAATATTGTGGCACTAGTACTAGTTTAAAATCTTCGCATGAAGAATTGGTACAAAAAGAGATACAGGCTTTTTTAACAGAAGACTCCATATTTGCATGGTGGGAAGTGTAAAAGAAAACTTTGTTGATTATGTGCAAGCTTGCAAAAAAAAAAAAAAAAAAAAAAAAAATTCTTATGTGCACCTTCAACAACTGTTTATTCTGAAGGTATATTTTCAGAGGCAGGCCAAATAGTAGTAAAAGAAATGCCCTGTCAACTGATATTTAGAACGTTTGGTGTTTTTGAAATATATATTATAATTTGAAACATATACCACCATAATTTGAAATATAATAAATTTAATTATTAATTTTTTATTACATGTATTGTATTTTCAGTTTCTTTATCCAAAATAATAGTCACTAAATTTTAATCTGGATTTATTTTATAAGGGTTTTTGTTCTTAACTTTCTCTATATTTTGCAGACATATTGTTAAATACTGAGTAAATAATTTTATGAATTACTGCATATTATTACACACTGATATACAAATAACTTTTCACAGATCAGTTACAAATTCATATACTTAAAAAATGAAATTCTTACAAACAACTCTGTATTGGCCGAGTACTCTGTACGGCTCTAATATCAACAGTGATATCAAACACAGGACTTTTCAAAAGTATTGGAAAACATATTTGGCTATATACAGTAAACTTATTTTCCTAAATGAAGAAGTTTTGTTAAAAGTTGAAGAATTAAAAAATTCAAATCTAAAGTCCATGTCTCTTAGTCAAAAGTTTATAAACTTTTTACTTTGTCCTGAAGATAATTGCACTTCTGCATTTGTAACAGCTGATGAATTGTCACTGCACATAGCATACACACACACACACAAGAGAACATAAAATTCTAAAATTAATCTCAGGGATCGACAAAGCTAAAAATGTTTGCAAAAGGGATGGCGACCATAACTAAAAACAGATTATTTCAATATTAATTTCTTTGTTACTGTTTCTAGTAGCAATGAGATATATGGAAGTCTTATATCATAGGAAGGATGGGCATTGAAACCTAAAAGAAAATCACACTCCTTAATCAAAATCAAAAAGAATTTTTCCAAGAATGCTTTCTTAGGGAGATAAAATGGGTAATAAATTAACTGCACATAATATTGTGAAAATGATGAGATATCTAACACCAAACGGAAAGAAAAGGTTTTACTCAGAAGAATATTTGGCACAGGAACAAGTGATGTTCTATTTCAGTCAGTGCTGTAATTGGGCGGGAACGCGTGGGAGTGCCGTTCCCGGAAATATTTAGTTTGTTACTGAAAAATAAATAAATAAATTTAAAAAATGCGTATTAGCTCAATCCATGTTTTCTTCAAGCAAAACATTAATTTTTGCTGATCCGTTTCCACTTATCAAGAAAGGCGATATTTCGAACAATTAGATGCTTTGATGCCGTCGTGTTGTCAATGCCCCTTGAATACTAGGCCTGACCGCTGACACTAAAATGGTGGTTGCCTAAGACGGAATTTTTAAAAGTGTGCACAGTTCCCTAAGTTCTTTAATCTCAGAAAAATAAAGGGAAAAACTTGACAAAAAATGCTGGTACCAAAACTGAAGGGACCGTATACACGAGGAAAAAAATCCACAGCCGCCATTTTTTTTTTGCCTTCGCTGAGGCCTAGTATTCAAGGGGCGGAGTTTTTAACTGACGTCGGTTGCTCTATTCTTATTGAATGAAAGCAAATTATATTATTATAAAAGTTCAATATAATAATTATAACTTTTGATTTTTTTTAAAATTGGCTTTTGGTTAAATGTTCGGTGGCATCATAATTTATGAAAATTTGAGTTCCCACAAATATTTTTTTCCAACTACAGCACTGATTTCAGTAGAATGAAAGAAAAGCCTAAAAATTTTGATGCAGAAAAGGATGAAAATGAAGAAGATATGACGAGTTGAAATTTCTCCACCAGAGAGGTGCTCAAAAGTTTAAATGACCAATATGTGATGATATTGATAATACTGTACATCAAAGTACCATATTTTTTGGTGCTATACAGTAAGGTGGGCCGAAAAAAACTTTTTTTTGATTTTCGATTATGGCGGGTGCGGAAAAGTGGCCACTAGTGGCACTCAATTCGCACAAAAAGTTTGAGATTTTTTGGACTTTTCCTTACCCTGCCGCAAATGGCTTGAAAATTTGCAAAAATGCTGATTTTTGAACTTTTTTAGGTAAAAAGTTAAAAATGTTAAATGAAATTTATTTTGGTTGTATTTATTTCAAAAGGCATCTTTAACGTACCAAATGCTTAAATAAGTTCTGATAATGCATTATTTAATTGCTAAGTGCAATTTAAATAAGCCGATTTTCATAGCTTTTTTACGTATAACAGGCAAAATATGTATTGGTTTAATTCGTTCCTTAATTTCTCTCTTATTTATGTTCCTTGGTCTTTAAATTTTTTCTAAGCGTCAAAGGTCATATATTTGGGCAGAGGACAGCAGTATAAAAAAAACAAAGCTGGAAGATGAGAAGGGGGTGAAACAGGACTAAGCATGTGCTAAGCCTCATCGTAATGTTGAGGGAGTGAAGCAAGATATAAAAGAAGAGAGAAAATTGCTATAAGGGCTTGTTATTATTTTACCATGCTCAAAATCTGAGAAATTTGTTCGGTGTGGATGTGAAACCTTTTCCTAAAAAGATTCAGTACTTTTTGGATTGTACGACGTTCCATTACAGTGTTTTGTGCGTTTTATTACGAACAGCTTAGAAATGGCTATTATGAAGGTCCATGGCAATGTAATATACACGCGACAGAATGTAAAGTATCCTTTTGGGGCACCATGCTTGTTGAAAGACTTGCAACTGCCAACTTATACTGATATCATACGCCACTACTACTGGTTGCGAAGCGATATGGCAGAAAATCGAAAAATCCAATATTAGTCAATAGATGATGTTATTAAAGTGGTAGATGAAAAAGTTACCGAAATCTGAATAAAAGCCAGTGTTTTCCTAATGATAAATTTACAAAAAGATTAAAAACCATTAAAAGAAGCGTAGATCATTGGAGAAATTCTGAAATCGTGTGGGCTTTTTGAAAGTAAAGGCAACCCGCAAAGAATTCGTACGAAATGGTGAAACCTTTTAGTAGATTTTAATCTTTTGTAAATTGATCGTTGGGAAAACACTGGTATGAAGCTTTTTTTCAGATTTCGGTAACTTTTTCACTTACCATTAAACTATTACTCTAAACTATCACTATTAAAAGAAGTGTAGATCATTGGGGAAATCCTGTAATCGTATGGGCTTGAAAGTAAAGGCGACCCGCGAAGAATTCGTACGATATGGTGAAACCTTTTAGTAGTTTTTAATCTTTTTTGTAAATTGATCGTTGGGAAAACACTGCTATGGAAGCTTTTTTTCAGAAGTTTTTTTTAAATGGTAACTTTTTCATCTACCATTTTAATAACATCATCTATTGGCTAATATTGGATTTCTCGATTTGCTGCCATATCGCTTCGCAACCAGTAGTAGTGGCTCATGATATCAGTATAAGTTGGCAATTGCAATTCTTTCAATAAGCATGTTGCCTAGGGTGGACCTTATTTTTCAAGTTTCAAAATATAATCTTCTCACCCTCTAAATTTGTTCCTTTTTATGAAAAAATAATTCTGGTAAAAAAATAGCTCAATTGAACAATATTTAGAGGTAGCTCAATGATGTAGAAGTTTCCAATGTATGAGCAATGATAAACATATGCGTACTCGCATGCTATGTCATAGAATATAAATTCTATCTTCTAAAATATTTTAAAATGACTTTAGCTTTACATTTTTATTCATAGATGGCAGTACTATGCACATTAATATTTAAAACAATAAACTGCTTCAGCAATTAGCAGTCTTTGAAGCCATTGAAGACTGGGGAATAGCAGATAATATGTGCAATGCGCTTTGACACTACCAGCTCAAACACTGGTTATAATTCTGGTGCATGTGTTCTTTAAGAACATAAATTGAAAAAAGAGCTCTTATCACTTGCTTGCAGACATAACATTATGTAGCTGATAATTAGTACTGTATTTGAAGTATGCATGGGAGTCAAATCTTCACCTGAAGTTGCATTATTTAAACGCTTTCAGGAATATTGGAGCTTAATTGATAAAGACAAGTACGAAATGGGAATTTCATTTGATGATGTTGCAAATCTAGTAGAAGTTATTAAGAAAGAGACTATTAACTATGCAAAGAAGTACCTAGAAGAGCAAAGAGAAACAAAGCTAAAAGGTGATTACAAGGAATTTTTAGAACTTGTAATTTCTAGGTGCTGTCCCAGAAAGGGGAATCAGAACTGTTTCCAAGTCATCATCACGTAAAGTTGCTAATCACTTGTGGTATTTATCAGGACTTGTTGGTTTAGCTTTATTTGATAGCCGTGTGAGTTTATTAACTAAAAGACACATGGTTATTGCATTACAGAATGAAGCTAATTCTAAAAAAAACAAGCTCAAATTTATTCCAAATGACTCAGTGCTGCTCTACATTCATTCAAGAATAAAAGATTGGAAGATTTTGTCACAGTTAAGTCAATGATGTTATTCCAATTGTTGGAACTTCCGGATGGATTTCTTGCAGTAGATCCTGAATTGTGGAAGTTAAGAGAAGACTATAAACAGGCAAGAGAGGTAATAAAATCTCTACAAGTAGTAAATGACCATGCCAAACGTGCAGTTGCACTTATTCAAGAATACAATGGATTGATAACTCATGATGAAATGCAACTACAATTTTTACTACAAGTTGTTGAAGATCATCGTAAAATGTACTCAGATAGCAGAAAAATGTGTCTCTCTCAACCTGCACAAATGCAATAAAATTTTAATGTAACATGAAAACCTAATAATTGTGCTGTAAATTAAATAAATTTTCACAATTAAACCATTAAAACATTTAAAGTGCTTATTTATTTGTGTAGATAATATTCTGATTTTTTTCCTAATTTTATAAATTTCAGGTCGATTGAGCTACCTCTAAATATTTGAATTTATTGCTCAAACTTTTTACATAATGTTTTTGTATCAAAAAGAACAAAATAGGAGGGTGAGACTTGTAAAAATAATAATTAAAAAAAATCCTGGCATTTAAGGTCCACCCTAATGTTGCCCCATAAAGGATACTTTTTATGCTGTCGCGTGTCTTTT
This sequence comes from Maratus speculifer, assembly GCA_964019185.1. Classification (NCBI taxonomy): domain Eukaryota; kingdom Metazoa; phylum Arthropoda; class Arachnida; order Araneae; family Salticidae; genus Maratus; species Maratus speculifer. The sequence continues at coordinate 216,913 of CAXHSM010000740.1, forward strand.
ACATTGCCAAAGACCTTCATACTAGCCATTTCTAAGCTCTTCGTAATAAAACGCACAAAACACTGTAATGGTACGTCAAATGATCCAAAAAGTACCGAATCTCGCTAGGAAAGGATTTCATGTCCACACTGAACATATGTCGCAGGTTTTGAATACAGTAAAATAATAACAATCCCTTATCGCTATTTTTTCTTCTCTTTTATTTCCTCCTTAACTCCCTCAGCATTACGATGAGGCATTGCATACTCTTTGAGTCCTGCTTCATTCCTTCTCACCTTCCAGCTTTGTTTTTGAGTTATACTGCTGTCCGCTGCCCAAATATACGACCTTTTACGCATAGAAAAAATTTGAAGACCAATGAACATAAATAAGAGAGAAATTAACGAACGATTCAAACCAATACATATTTTGCCTATTATACGTGAAAAAGCTATGAAAATCAGCTTATTTAAAATACACTTAGCAATTAAATAATGCATTATCAGAACTTATTTAGGCATTTGGTAAATTAAAGATGCCTTTTCTAATAAATACAACCAAAATAAATTTCATTTAGCATTTTTAACTTTTTACCTAAAAAAGTTCAAAAGTCAGCATTTTTGCAAATTTTCAAGCCATTTGCGGCAGGGTAAGGAAAAGTCCAAAAAATCTTAAATTTTTTGTGTGAACTGAGTGCCACCAGTGGCCACTTTTCTGCACCCGCCATAATCGAAAATCGAAAAAAAGTTTTTTTCGGCCCACCCTACTATACAGTTGTCTAGAGCTGATCCTTTTACTGTTCCATGCTTAAAAGACATCCAAGAGTCTTACAAGGAACAATTATATGTTTAAAACAGTGAAACCCCAATCTATCATTCCCGCATCTATCATTTTCTCGCATTGATTATTTTATTTCTACATTCCCTGCACAAATCACACTTAAATGTTAACGAAACCTGCAAACATCATTCTTCTAAAGTCGATTTCCCACATTCATTGGCGTAAATTTTTTCTCCTATCCAAAATAAAAGTTATGCGAATCCATATGACATACAAACTTTTTATCCTAAAATAACTCATCTGTGCTGCTTGTAATGTATGATGGCAACGATAATGCAGATGAAGAGTGGTTTATATAGTAGAGCAGGGCTTGATAAGGAATTTCAGGACAGGATGGCAGGATTCGTGCCCAATAATTTTAAATCCTGCCCAAGAAAATATCGCAGGCAGGAGACTCCCGCCCAAAAAAATTCATCATTTTGAAGAGAATTTTACTTTTGCTTTCATTTGGATTTTTAATACTAGTGTCGCCACAGCTGAAAATTGATGAATCACCACCATGCGCAGCTGCAGATACCACAGCAGAGGATTTTTAATGTCGACACACACTTCCTTTCTTAGACTATAGGTATTTAGTTTAGCTCTATTTGAATAAAGCGAAAGAACATTACAATGCCTTAAAATCATGCTAAATTATGTCGGAGGAAAGTGCAAAATTGACGATGTTGATAAAGTGTCGTTAATTCTCCTCTAGACAATGATGAAGATTTTTCCCTATCACCTAAAAAATATAAAGATAGGTTCAAAACAATAAACATAGTTAAAACACAGTTCTGAAACTAAAATAATGACTTGTCAATGAATACCAGTGATTCTGATTGTGGATATGATTCCATTAAAGATATCATAAAACAATTTTCTTTAGAAACAGATAGTGCTGATGCAATTAATGAATACGCATTGTTTAAGCAACTAGTTAAAAATTAACGTGTACTGGATTTGTGTGAAAACTTTTTATGAGAGCATAACAACACTTTTCCAGTTATTTGCAAAATAAAGAAAGTTGCTCGTGTCCTGCCAGCTACAAATGTACCTTGTGAAAGAAGTTTCAGCACACAGAATAGAATTAAATCTAAATTCAGAAATATTTGTTAAAAAATAAAAATTTAGACATTCTAATGAGGATATCAGAATTAGGACCTGAAAAACTGAAATACAATTGTTGAGTGCTTATAATATTTGGTGTGGAATGAAAAATAGAAGTGTTTAAAGTGCATCTTGACATTTATATTCTTTTCTCTTCTTCCCTTCTCCTTTTATGTGTGCGTCTTTAGTGAAATAAAATAATTTGCATTATTATTCTTAGTTGTTAATTTAAATTTATTATCAATGCTATTTTGTCATGTCTGCATTAATGCAAATGTTTAAATAGCATGTAAAATAACGGGATTTAATATTTATATTCTCGTTCCCAAACAGTTCAACTCTCCTCCATTTATAAATGTTGGTAGAGAAAAAATGAATTTCAAGCCCTGTAGAGGATGCGATTATGTTTCCATTGATCAAGATGTTACGACGTGTGGTACTCTAAACATAAGAGAAAGGTGAGATAATGCAAACAATAAAAATAATGTAATAATAACATAATAATGTAAGAGAATAACGTTCATGCCCATGAAGATGAGCCACCAGTACAAAGTCTGCCTGATACAGTTACGAGATTTTAAACTGCATGATCTTTCATATCACATTACAGAAAAATATTGTATATCTTGAAAATTCATTTTTTGATTTAAAAATAATAAATGTAAAAACAAAGAAAATCATTGATTTCTTAGAATAAATATCAATTTTTTATAACTTTCAATCAAAGTTATAACTTTGATTTATTTCTTTTACAGTTTCATAAGCAACAAATTAGCATTTATTAGTATACCTATTGTATACATTGCATGCATTAGTTAATGCATAATCACTGCATTTTTTCGTGTTTTGAAATTGATCCTCATTGATAGTTTTCCTGCATTCATCTGTTTTATCTTGCACCCACTGAAAAACGATCGATCGTGGTTCTACTGCATATTTTTTCTTTTTCAGGGATGGGAACTGCAAAAAAGCAAAAAGACTGAAAATATGCGTGAACGAAAAATTGCACCATATTGTATTCACACACGCAAATGAAAAATTACACCACAAGTAAGGGGGTATATTTTTTTAAAGAATAGGTGTTATCAGAATTCAGAAGTTACATTCACCGAGAAAGATTTAGAACAATCAAAAAAAGATTGTGAAGCAGGAAAATCTGTTTTTGGAGCAGCAAAAAGAATAATTTGGAAGCAGGAAAGTTAGTTTTTGGAACAGAAAAATTCTGTTCACCAGGCATTAACTTTCTTTCATTAACTTCATATAACTTTCATTAAATTTATTAACTTTTTTAACTTTGCCCCTTTGATGAAAATTGCATTTTAAAGCGATTTTTTGACGAAATATGCCGTTTTTTCGCGATCTTTTGACGAAATGTGATGGTTTTTCGCGATCTTTTGACGAAATGTGCCGGTTTTTCGCGATATTTTGACGAAAGTTACCATTTTATCACGATTTTTGATGAAAATTGTAGTTTTTCGCGAATCTTTTAACAAAATCTGCCGTTTTATCGTGATTTTTGGACGAAATTTGTGGTTTTTTCGCGAATTTTTGAGGAAACCTGCCTTTTGTTCGGGAGTTTGTAACAAAATTAGCCATTTTTTCGCGAATCTTGACGAAATTTGGGAGAAATCATTCGTTATTTAACGATTTTTTTGGTGAAATTTCCTTTTTTGCGATTCGTTGATGAAATGTACCATTTTTTCGCGATCTTTTGACGAAATGTTGTTTTTTCGCAATCTTTTAAAGAAAATTACCGTTTTTATGATAAAATTTACCGTTTTTCGCGAATGTTTCGACATAATTTTCCGTTTTATCACGATTTTTGGACAAAACTTCTCATTTTTTCGAGGAAATCCGACTTTTTTCCGGGATTTTGTAACAAAATTAGCAATTTTTTCGCGAGTTTTTTTGACGAAATTAACCGGAAATTATTCGTTATTTCGCGATTTTTTAACGAAATTTGCTTTTTTTGCGATTCTCTGACGAAAATTACGCGTCCCGCGTAAGCTCTATTTTTTAGCGTCCCGTCGCCGATTTTTTGTGTATTTTACGCACTATAGCGTGTCCGCGGCATCCCTGTTACATATTTCTGAAATCCGCGGAAAAAAGCGGAATTTTTGGGGTGAAAAATCTGAAACATATCAAAATAACAAAAAAGCGGAAATCCGCGGAATTTCTTAAAATAACAAAAAAGCGGAAATCCGCCAAAAAGCGGAAATCCGCCAAAAAGCGGAAAATTCCCATCCCTGCTTTTTGTAAAAAATATTGGTAGTGTTAGATGAATATGCTTGCATTGTTATTATAGATTGTAAATGTGAAAAATTTCGGTTATCAAATTAATCGAATTTTTCATCATCATATTCTTTTCTTAGCACAAAATCCTTCTGTCCTTCTTTATCTCTTGTTCCTCCATTTAGCACTGCCCCACATTCTCTCAAAAATTTTTGAATGAACTCCCATATCACCGTTCCTGATAAAACAAAAACTATCTTGTTCGGTTTCCGGTAAATCCCGAATACTCATTTTCGTAGCACTAAAAAATGGCATCGAAAATCAGCAAACAAGGCAATAAAGTAGCCAAAAAATAACTGTGTGCGCATGCGAATAACAAGATTGCTCTTTATTGCTCTTTATTGCGCATTATCGCAACTTCTGCTGTGGTGGCGTTAATACTGTTAAGAATTTTGTAAATAGTTAGTGTTTGTACTGTAAAATAATGTAAGTAATCTTATTAAGCTCCATTCCTTTACTAATATTCCCCCCCAGGGGGATACCTTCTTTAGGTATTCACGGGCTTCACAACCCCGGGGCACCCGAGTGATCTTTCTCCTTTCTATTTCCTCTTACTCCTCTTGTCTTCCTTTCATCTTTGTTTCACTCTCGTTGTGGTTTCCTTTTCGGAGGTGAGGGCAATTCTGTATGAGCCGATATCCTCCTGTATACTGACTCATGGAGAATTGTAAACCACCCACGTGTTGGCCGTGCGTGGCGACCCGTGTCCCTGGAAAGGGGGATCCTGGCAGTTGAGGGAAACCAACACACTGCTTTGGCCTCTGCTTCAGGTAGACGGGCGGTGCATATTGGTCCCGTATGTACCAATCGGCTGGTCAGCTGACTTTTGTCACTGGCTTTAGGGATCAAGCGAGCGAGCAATTACTAGTCATCTCGTTAAGGGTGGACACTGACATAGGATTGTCTTGTGACCGTATAGACCCTGGTTAGCACTGGTGCACGAATGTGCATCCCTTTGTTGGGCTCGGGAGCGGGTGGTGCGGTCGGGTTTCGAATTGTATTTTTTCAATTATGGATGAAAAATCTCTATTTCCTTCTAACCCTCTCCCAAGTGGAGAGCAACAAACAGTACAGAAACCTGCATTCTCACGTTTTTTTGTCATCAAACGCCTTGATAGCCAATCTGATTCTTCCTTCAAAAGAACTTCACCATTTGTTTTTGCTAAAACATTTCAGTCTGTTTTGGGGGATGGTCATTCACTCAAGAAATTGCAATCCGGGGATTTACTTGTTGAGATCTCTTCATATAAACAGTCGCAACTTCTTTCAAATAGCTCTAAAATAGGTCCTTTTTCTGTTTCTAATCAAGTGCATAAAACTTTAAACACTAGTCGTGGAGTAATATCTGAACCAGAACTTTTATTTTCTACGAAAGAAGAACTTTTGGAAAACTTAAAAGATCAAAATGTCAGATGTAAGATGCATAACAATTCGTCGGAATGAAAAAGTGCTTCCCACAAAGCACATCATTCTGACTTTCAATAGCCCTTATCTACCTACTAGAATTAAAGCTGCTTACCTAAGCTGACCCGTCCGACCATATATTCCTAACCCCCTCCGATGTTTTAAATGCCAGCGCTATGGACATACAAAAACTAATTGTCGTGACTTTAAACCATGTGCACGTTGTGCAGAAGTAGATCACGACCACGACGATAAAACATGTGAAAAGCTGAATGCTGCGTTAACTGCAATGGTGACCATACAGCTTACTCCCGCTCTTGACCAAACTGGATTCGCGAAAAAGAAATCATGGCAGTTAAAATCACCCAAAAACTCTCATATCTGGAAGCTCACAAAATTGTTGAATCCCGAACACCATCAGTTGCAGTCTCCTACTCAAGTGTAATCAAACAACCTTTAAAAACTGTAAGACACATCAGAACCCAGACTGACGTCTCTATGTCATCAAATAATTCAGCCAGAACACAATCAACAAACACCCCAGTCAAAGAATCCTGTCATATCTGTCTTCCTACCAAATGTTCTGGGAATCCGCAACTAGAACGCCGGGTACCATCCTCTGAACCTGTTAAGATAATTAATCTTGCTAATACTAGTCGAAATGCTACACCAAGCCTAAAAACATCTACTCTGAAAGACAGGACCAAGGCTGTTGCAGGTCCAAATACATCACCTAATACTCTCAGAAAACAGAATTTACAAAAAAAAACTTTGCCCACAAACAAATAAGAAGAAATCCTCAACTCCAGCTTCTCCACAGTGGAAAACTGTGGGGAAAGGAAAGAAAAACTCTTCTCTTGGCCCATTTATGAAAAATGTGAAAAACCCTAAGGAACTGCAACAACATGTAGAAGAGGCTATGGAATCAGAGTCATATAGCAATGACTCGGATGCCAATGATGAAAATACAATGTTACAAGAGTTTGAACCTAATTGACCTAATGGAGTCTTTCTTACTGTGTGTTTTAATCAATTTAAATTTTATATACACTATGTTGTTTATATAACTCTGTTGTTTGTACAGTTTTTAACTTGTTACATCTCCTTTAAGTTTCCTATTTTACCTTTGACCGATTTTAATTTTATCATGACATTGCATTCTTCTATTTTTAATCTTGTCTTTGTCATGTTCACTCATCATATTCATTGTTTATATTTTACCATTTATTACCAACTTCTATGTTTCTTTGTCACTTAGTGTTTTTAATGATTTGTAGCTTTTAGTCTGTTTTTTATCATACATTTCATTGCTGTCTGATTTTAAATAACCTCATGTCTTCATTTCACCCTTGTCTTGGCGCAGCATGTCCCTAAAGGGACCTTGCACCATAAAACCCAATACAACCAACCTTTTCTAATATTAGTTTTTGTTACATTGTCTCTGTTATCAAGCAAACTTGTCTATTATTTTCAGTGAATGTATATGGCAGCTTGGCGAAATATTAGAGATACTCCCAGTTGGCGACAAACTTGACAATGGTAATCCTTCCCTCTCCATGGTAACCCCCCTTTAGATATGCTGATACATTGAATGTTATTCCATGGTTTTCTGGAATATTCGAGAAGCCTGTAGAAATTTCCAGTACATGCTGCGAGCCTATATAAGGAGTGCGATGCGAGCTGTTGTTGTTGTTATTATTTATCAATCAGTCATTTGCGAGCTGTTGTTGTTATTATTTATCAGTCAGTCATTGAGTGAGCAACTGGGCGATTGTTAAGCAAGTTTGCTTGAGTTTTATCTACGTTGTTTTTGTCATCACTACAAACGTAGTGATGACGGGGTTTAAAGAAAGCTTAGTATATAGCAGAGGCATAGAATGCAGTAAGGAAGTGTTACTGATTTTAAAACCTCAAAAGTTTAAAAACTAATTATATGAAGAAAAGATATATGTGGTTTCTTAAATAAAGATGACATAAATGAAAAACAATACTAACGTTTATTTAAATAGTTAAAAGACATTAACAAACATTAAAAGGAGATCATAAATTTCATTGAATTATATTTCATATTAAAAAATAGAAAAGATATAAATAACAATTACTTATCTAATATCTGAAATCCCCAAGACACAAATATTGTTTTTCCAATAAAAATAAATATGAAGTTGATCATATAACAAGATTCTAGAGCTCATCAACATGACTAATAAATTAGCTGGGTCTGATATTTTGAAGAAACAGCATAACTATAAAAAGTAAAAGTTATTTACGTCCTTGTCCTTTCGTCAGTCATTCTTCATACTACATCTCATAATAGAGACCAAAATGGGATCCTTTCATTTAAAAGTCCACGATGAGACGTTCACTACATTTCACACAAATAACGTCATCAATGAACCTGCTATACCGATGAAAGACGACATCAAACTAAAACAGACTTCATTTCTTAAATAGTTAAAATATTACAAGCCGCTACTCATTACAACATAAACTTAACTAATCATTAAAAGAACGTTTGCTGTATCTCACATTATCACAAACCAGCCGGGACGAAGAACACCACAAGAGTCAAAGAGAGCAGAAAGTCGAACTATTTATCTCCCGCCGATGTTAGCATATTCGGCAGTACGCATGTCCGTACTCTCGTCCACCAACTCCTAGAGCTCAATATGCCAATACGAAATAAGGGGGTGTGGATCGTGAAAGTACATCACGATTACGTCACATCCGAACGCCATCTAGTTGTATTGGTTGGAACCATTCAGAAAAGCATGAGCTGAGCTAGACATGTGGTCAATAATACGGCAGGTTATCGATTTCAATTATTGTGAAAATAAAAGTAAAAAGAACTATTTTTTGTATTAATAAGGTAAAAACAGAAAAGAAGATATCTATTGTGAAAAGGTAAGTTTTTATTTTTCTTTAAGAATAAAAATAAAAATCCTGTTAAATAAATTTAAATAAATAAAGCATATGTTCACCAGAGGAATATTTATGTGGAAGTAGAAAAACAGGCATGTATATTAAACATGATTCAAATGTTATTTAGCAAGGTGATAAGAACTAGGTTACTTCTAATTCCTGACAGTTTTGAATGTTATTTAGTGTTGAGACGTTGTATAAAGAGTCTCTGACACCTATATCTGTACTTGTATGATAGATTTGAGCAGTTATTTTTGAATATCTAGTAATATCTGTGAGTTTCGAAGACTGTGTTGTTCTGAAGATCTGTAAATAAATTATTTTCTACTTTTCTAAGAGACGAGAGTTGGAAGTTGTCTAACCATAAGATCAAAAGAACCCTATATACGCTGCAGTGCTTGAAGATCTGATAATGACAGCCTTTTGGAGGCTTGTGCTTTTTCAGCTGTGCTTTCTAAGGTTTTCCGTTTTGACATCTTCAATGCATTCAGCTCGGCCTTAGAAGCCATTGGGATCAAGATGGGAACCACAGCTATATCAAACCACTTCAGCAAGAATACACTAAGCTCATATTTGCGAAGACAATACCCAGACAAGGTACCCTTCATTAACCAGATGACATTGATGGTGGAAGGAATGTCACAACTTATGCTCGGATCCAAGAAGAAAAAAAGAAATGTGCAGGAAACCACACCAGCAGCCCCAACCACTACCAAAGGAAGATCCACCAGGAGCAAAACAGCTGCACTACCTGAACCTCTCGTAAAGGTGAAAAAGGAACCAATTGCTGCACCCACTGGCACTGCTTACTTAGAGCAGGAAGAATTAATAGAATTAAGTGGAGATGAAGAAGACGCTCGCTCAGGAGGGACAGGAGAATTCATGGACAAGGAAGAACAGGATCTCCCAGCAGCATTGCCTGAGACACAGAGCACATCGGGGTTGCAGGGCATAACTTATAGACCCACTTCTCCGGGACCTAGTTCAAGAGAGGCCAACATCCACCGATCCTCCACTCCAAGAGAAGACACAGCCAGCAGACACTCAAGGATAGAATCATTAGGCCAGGAGCCCGAGACGCCAATGACAAGAACGGATGCCAGACTTAAGAAGTTGGATGACCTTGCGGCAAAACTGGATAGTGGACCACATCTAATCAGACATTAATTAACCTGTTAGTCACAAGAGTAATTAACCCACCCACACAGCAACAGCAACCAGCTTATTACCCTGCACTTCAACAGAGTATTACGATGCAACCCAGACCTGTATCTCAACTCCTATCAATGCACCCTATCATCATCTACCTATGCCTCTCAGCCATTCGTCAGTGCACCACCTCAACGAACTAGAGAGATAGGATAGATGTGCCAGTAATGGACCCCCTTAAGGAATTTCTCTGAAAAATAATTTTTTATTAATGCAAGTAGAGCCCTGATTATCAACGACGATTTTTTTTTTTTTTTTACAATTTAACTAAATGAATCATTAGCATAATAAATGCTCAATGATCAAGAAATATATTTTTTAATTAAAATGATTTTTTAACTTATTTCTTCAAAAATAAAAACTTTGTATTTCATTCAAACATTAAAAAAATAAATAAATATTAAAACATATAAATATAAAAATTTGCATTATTTTTTTCAAATGCTTCATCGTTACCGCATTGGAAGCAAAATACATACCATATAGCTTTCACTCTGAGGTAGCTTAGAACAAAATTTGAAACAAACCGCAATTCTTTCAACACGCCTCCACTGCTTCGCGTCACCCTAATTAAAAAGTGGACTTTCCCACTTTTCGTTCCTCCGTAGGGGCGCTAGTTTTTCTCTCGGCTTGCCTGCAGCCTCAGTTGTCAGTAAGCATGCTTAGTGATTAGACGTGTTTTATGTTCAGTGCTTAAGTTTAAATTTTCGTTAGCTGATGAAATTACGGCTGAAATACAGCTTTATAAATAATAGCTGAAAAGCGAAAAAAGGTTGTGTTAACGATTGCACAAAAACTTGAAATGATTTCCAAAATAGAAAATGGCGCTTCAAGAAAGCAGATGTGTTTGGATTATGGAATCAGGGAAACAACCGTGCGAGATGTTTTAAAACAAAAAGACAAACTGTTGGCCTTTGCATCAGTGTCTGAAAGTGCTTCTGGGATGAAAAAACGAAAAATAATGAAGAAATCCACCTATCACGAACTTGACTCGGCATTAGCGGAATGGTTAGCTCAGGTGCAAAGTGAAAACATCCCTGTGTCTGGTCCTACCACTGCAACTAAAGCAAAAATCTCTTTTGATTTGTTAGGCTTGCAAGGAAATTTTGATGCGTCATCCAGTTGGTTACATCGTTTTAAAACACGTCATGGAATTAGAGAGATTGGTCTACACCGAGAGAAGCTGAGTGGTGATCAACAAGCAGCTGATGATTTTCAACATGATTTTGAAGAATTTATATTATCTGAGGATTTATCATATGAACAAATATATAATGCTGATGAATCAGGGCTTTTTTAAAAGTGTCTTCCCACTCGTACTTTAGCATTTGAAAGTGAACATCACGCATCAGGTCACAAAAGTAGCAAGGAAAGGATTACAATAATGCCATGCAGCAATGCTGCAGGAAGTCACAAACTTAAGCTTCTTGTAATTGGTAAATCTAAGAAACCGAGGTCTTTCAAGGGTTCAAGAGCAGAAAATTTACCAGTTGATTATTTCAACCAAAATAAGGGTTGGATAAACCAGCAATTTTTCAAAAATGGTTTGAAGAGATTTTTGTGCCTCAGGTACGTAAACATCTTGACTCAAAAAATTTGCCAAATAAGGCTGTTTTGTTAACTGACAATGCGCCTTCACATCCAGTTGCTAATGTCCTTAAATCTTCTGACGGGCAAATCTTCGCAAAGTTTTTGCCTCCAAATATTACTGCACTCATTCAACCTATTGTAGTGGTTAATCATAACCATGAACAATCAATTTCCTTTTTTCTGAACTTTCAACTGACTGTTTTGACAACTCAACTTATCTCACTGTTTTGACAACTCAACTTAACTCACTGTATTTTGACATTCTACATTCGACGCTGTTTACTTGGAGCATGCATCTGCCATGCGGTATTGTAGCTGTTTTGTTAAAATATAATTTAGTTTGTTAAATTTAAAAGAGTGAAGTATTTATTCAATCACCAACCTGTAGTTGCCTTCTTTTAACTCGCTGATGGAAATCAGCGTCTATAATTCACGTAGTTAGGTGCTGATAGGATCAATCTCTACACTATGGACCAGGGAGTCATTGCAACCATGAAGAGAATATACAGGACAAAATTGTTACTATCAAAAATCGAGGAAGGCTGCGATCTCAAAGAATATTGGAAAAATTATACAATATTGGATAGCATATATGATATTGCATCTGCATGGGATTGCATAAAATCCTCAACCCTTGTTAAATCATGGAGAAAAATCCTTCCGAGTATCGAAACAAATATCAACCAAAACCTTTGTGAAGAAGAGAATGAAGTAATGCAGACCACTACACTTGTTGACCTAGTGACATCCGTTCCGGGAGGTGAGAACGTCGACAAAGAAAACATAGAAGAGTGGCTGGAATGCGATGCAAATGAGTCCGGGTTTGAACGACTGACTGACATAGAGATAACGAAGAAAGTAATGGTTGTAAACGAGAACGAAGAAGAACAAAGTGAAAGTGAAGAAAACGATGCACCTGTGCAGATGACACATGAAACTGCTTTGGAGCACGTAGTCGGGTTGCTTCAATATTTAGAAGAACAAGACGACGAGGCACAGCTGGCAGAATAACTCGTGTTACGGAAAGTACAATTTAGAATAAAGAAAAGGTGTTTCCAAAGCAAGAAGCAAACACAATTGACTGATTATTTTTGAAAGATGTAACTCAACAATTTTTGTACGGTATGTTGCATATAATTTTTTTTTGTTTACTTTTCTTTATTTTAGTGATTTAGACGTAGAGCGAATGTTTTTGCAGTACTGTACACATGTATGTACAATAAAACACAGTTTTATGTTGAAAATTTTATATTTCGTGTTTGCACTCTATTTTTCGGTTTATCCGTGCTGCCCTTGCCACCCAATTGCGTGGATAATAGAGGTTGTACTGTAGTTGTAATTATTGTATTCCAATTTTTTTCATATTATATTAATCTTTCAACAATATTTAACTAATCCCTTAGTTACATTTCCCAATAGAAATTAAAATTTAATTTTAAATGATAGAAATATGTCTAAACACCCAAAAGCCCAGTAATGGACCACCTATGTTCCAGTAATGGGCCACCCTCTAAAAAATAACAAATAATTGATTTTTCAATTCTATTTTGCTCCAGAACTTAATGAAAGCATACTAATAAAACAAAATATTAAAACTTAAGTTAGAAACTTATTATATTAAAGGATTTATATTGAAAAAAACATAAAACAAAATATTTAAATTTAAGTTGTGAATTTATTATAATCTAGGATTTATAATGTGGATATAAAACAAAATATTAATGATATCATTAACTGTTTATTACATTAAAGGATTTATATTGTAAAGATATAAAACAAAGTATTTAAATTTAAAGGATTTATACGATAAAGACAATGTTTTACTGAAATCAAGTTTAGATAAAATAAGGCATTAAAAAAAGTCTCCAATCTTCATTCATACCATTATCTAAATGATGTGCTGTGGAAATATGAAATATAAATAACAAATCTTCAATTTTATCATCCCTTTCTGATAGTCCAAACTATTCAGTATGGAATTTTAGAATGCATTTAAAATGATAAATGTTCTTGCACTATCCAACCATTTTCAGATAATCATATAGTCTATCATTTTAGCACAGATTGATTCCACAATTTCCCTTCAGAGATGCTCATATGGATATATTATCATCAATGGAACAATCTCACTATTTGCTGAAAAACATCCCATAACAGTGATTTGTTCATTTTCGTTATTCAGTACTAGTTAATACACATCTTTAAATGATTTTGGTCTCAAAATTTTCCCTGTTTTAAGAGCATAAAAGAAATCCAGTTTTAACGCCATTGAAAATTCTCTCTGTATGCTTTAGAATTCGGAAGAAAATATTAATAATATCATCTTCCTAATATGATTTTACATTCCTAAACCAACTTAAAACAACCTCTTTTATAACAGCACATCTAGATTTTGTCAAATTTTCTGCTTGTTTTTTGTACCAAAGTTTGACGTTTTAAAAACAACTATTTATAAAGAAATTGCCTTTATTAAATTATAATAGGTAAAATTTAAGTATTAAATTTGATTATTTAGCTTTTCAGTTAAATCAAAATATTTAATCTCTACTGAAATTACACTTTTTGTATTGGTCACTTGGGTCACGAAATAAGCAATCCAGTAATGGACCACCCCTCCTAAAATCTTAAAAATAAATTAAATTTTGTAAATGGCCATTGGTATATTAAATTCAATGTTTTAAATTGCTAACCAAACAAAAAAATCAATTTTTACGGAAAAATAAAAAAGATATAAACTAAGTAAGTAAAGTCAGCTCTTAGCATGTTCATTAAGAATTTAAGTGAAAAACAGAAAAACTGTGAAACTTTATTTTCTGCTTCCTAATTGTTTTGACAAAAAGTGTAAAAATTTAATCCAGTTTATAAAGCATGCAAGGTGGAGTTCAGAATAAAATAATAAAAGCTTAACTATTATTTATTATTTTTTTATAAACCAAAAAGTGCGAGGTGGCCCATTACTGGAAGGTGGTCCATTACTGGCACATCTACCCTACGGAAGTGCCGAATTAAGTTATTATAACAGTTTAATAAACATTGTGCTTACAGTGTAAATATGCACTAATCTATCTTTCTACATCAGAGAGAGAGAAAATGCGAGCCCTTCCCCCTTATTTTTCACTTCTGACTATGGCCCCCCCAGGGGGATACCTGCTTTAGGTATTCACGGGCTTCACAACCCCGGGGCACCTGAGTGATCTTTCTCCTTTCCTTTTCCTCTTACTCCTCTGGTCTTCCTTTCCTCTTTATTTCACTCTCGTTGTGGTTTCCTCTTCGGAGGTGAGGGCAATTCTGTATGAGTCGATGTCATCCTGTATATCGACTCATGGTGAATTGTAAACCACCCACGTGTTGACCGTGCGTGGCGACCCGTGTCCCTGGAAAGGGGGATCCTGGCAGTTGAGGGAAACCAACACACTGCTTTGGCCTCTGCTTCAGGTAGACGGGAGGTGCATTTGGTCCCGTATGCATCAATCGGCTGGTCAGCTGGCTTTTGTCACTGGCTTTAGGGATCAAGTGATCGAGCAACTACTAGTCATCTCGGTAAGGGTGGAGGCTGACATAGGTTTGTCTTGTGACCATACGGGCCCTGGTTAGCACTGATGCATGAATGTGCATCCCCTTGTTGGGCTCAGTAGTGGGTTGTGCGGCCGGGGTCTGAATTCTTTTTTTTTCTAACAGAGATGGAAAAAGTTTATTTCCTTCTAACTCTCTCTCAACTGGAGAGCAACAAATAGTACAGAATAATTTTACTCGCTTCTTTATAATTAAACGCACAGATAACCACTCGGATAGTACTTTTAAGAAAACTTCTCCGTTCCTTATTGCAAAAACTTTCCAGTCTTATCTGGGAGATGGACATTCTCTCAAAAATTTGCAATCCGGAGACTTACTTGTTGAGGTTTCTTCAGCTAAACAGACACAGCTCCTCTCGAATTGCTCTACAATAGGTACTTTTTCAGTAAATGTTCAGATGCATAAAACTTTAAATACAAGCCGTGGTGTTATTTCCGAGCCAGATCTTTTATACTCTACTAAAGATGAACTGTTACAGAATTTGAAAGATCAAAATATTATAGATGCACGCCGTATCTCAATCCGTCGAAATGGACAAGTCCTTCCTACAAAACATGTTATTCTAACATTCAATAGCCCTACTCTACCGACCAGAATTAAAGCTGCTTATCTGAACTGTCCTGTCCGTCCTTACATCCCTAATCCTCTCCGCTGCTTTAAATGCCAGCATTACGGTCACACTAAAGGTACCTGTCGTGGTTCTACTACCTGTGCGCGCTGTGCAGAAGTTGGCCATGATGGTAATACATGTGAGAACTCTGAACGCTGCATTGACTGCAAGGGTGATCACACAGCATTCTCCTGTTCCTGTCCTAATTGGGTACGTGAAAAAGAAATCCTTGCGATTAAAACAACTCAAAATATCTCCTATCCTGAAGCTCGTAAAATAGTTGAATCCAGAACTCCATCTGTCGGTGTATCATACTCCAGCTTACTCAGGCAGCAATCAAAATCTGTTAGACATATAAGTACCCAAACAGATTCCTCATATCCTCCAAATAATTCAGCCAAAACACAATCTACCAACACACCAATCAAAGAATCCCGTGATATCTGTCTCCCTACTAAATGTTCTGGTAATCCACAGTTAGAACTTTGGCCACCATCTTCAGAACCCGTGAAAATAATCAACCTAGAAAAAAGGCGACAAAAATTGTTAGCTAAATCTACCGAATCATCTAAACTCAAAACGGAGACTGTGACTAATCCATCTCCAAAAAATATTTCTGTTTCATCCACATCTAATTTGCAGAGATCTAATACAGGTCAAAATGTTAAAACAAACCAAAAAACATATATTCAGAAAGATAGAACCAAGGCAACTGTTACAAGTTCAAGTACGTCACAAACATCATCTCATTTCGATCAAACGTGTGAATGAAAAATTGCACCACATTTTGTCTGTGAAAGATAATTCAAAGAACAAAAGCAGGTCTTTATTTCCAAGCAAATGAAGACAAGCACACCAGCCTGTATATTGCATTAAAGGAGTGGCATTACCTAAATTACAAATTCTTATTTTCTCCTTCCCCCTTATTGCAAAAATTTTATATCTATTCCCAATACTATTAATGCTGCCCTCTCCAACCCTTCCCTTCCACCCCTTCAATAAAGCTAAGACAGCTTTTCTATTCTTAAAATAACTAGTTTTGGACCTTGGGGAAAAAAAATCATAAGACATACCCTGGAATAAAGATTAATTACTCATGAAATAATAAACAAAAAGAAATGGATAAAAAAAAATTCTAAAATTACTATTTTAATTTATATTCCACTTACAACTTTTGCTTTTGGTTAGCAAACAAATCTTTGATTGACACACATTTATACTTTTTCGCACTTTTTATTTTCAGAACAGATTTTTCATAGCCACAATTCCTTTTGTCACATTTTGTTTTCAGAACTGATTTTTCATTCCTACAAATTTCCTTATCTTGGAATTTTGACTCTTTTTTGTTTCTTGGGAACTTGCTTCTTCATTTACAGATCTTTTTAAAGAAGTTCCTGGCCCTTAAATTGAATGAACAGTATTTTCTGCTTTAGATTCAGTAGATTTTAGAATTGACATGCAGTTATCTTCAGTTCTGACTCCCTTTCGAACTTGTTTCTTTATTCACAGATCTTTTTAACCACTTAACCGTCTGCCCCGATATAACTCGGGGTTAAAAGCACTGTTTCCCCATACCCATCGCCGGTGAAGTGGTTGAAGCAGATTTTGGCACCTGAATTGTTTTAACAGTATTTTCTTCTTCAGATTTTACAGTTGACATGCAATTTTTTTCACTGATTTCTACATTTTTAGTTGATTCTGAACTTTCGTTTGATACACAATTTATTTTGCAGTTTTTAATTTTGAAATTAGATTTTTTATTTTTGTAGCTATTTTTCTCTGTTACATTAACTTTTTTTTCTTGCCCCTTTGAAAAAATTGCGTTTTAAAGCGATTTTTTCACAAAATTTGCCGTTTTTTCGCTATTTTTTGACGAAATGTGCCGTTTTTTCGCGATCGTTTGACGAAAGTTACCGTTTTATCACGATTTTTGGACGATAATTGCCGTTTTTCGCGAATCTTTTGACAAAATTTGCCGTTTTATCGCGATTTTTGGACGAAATTTGTCGTTTTTTCGCGATTTTTGGAGAAAATCTGCCTTTTTTTCGGGATTTTGTAACAAAATTAACCATTTTTTTGAGAATCATGACGAAATTGGCCGGAAATTATTCGGTATTTCACGATTTTTTAATGAAATTCGCCTTTTTGCGATTCGTGGACGAAATGTGTCGTTTTTTCGCGATCTCTAGAAGAAAGTTACCGTTTTATCACGTTTTTTCGATAAAATTTACCCGTTCCGCGGGACGCGTAAGCTCAAATTTTTTGCGTCCCGTCGCCGATTTTTTGCGTATTTTACGCACTATAACGCGTCCGCGGCATCCCTGTTACATAGTTCTGAAATTTGCAATTTTTTTTTTTTTTTTTGGGGGGGGGGGGGGGAATCTGAAACTTATCAAAATAACAAAAAAGCGGAAATCCGCGAAATGTCGGGAAAAAAGCGGAAAATTCCCATCCCTGCTGTAATATGTAACAAAAGTGAAACTACAACTATCCATTTAAAGGTATTACTTGAGCATAAATGGGAGAAATATGCCAATATGCAAATTTTGGCTGTTGAAGATAAAAAAAACTGTTGAAGATAATGGAGTTCCAATGTCCCCAAATTTAGAATATAAATCTATTATCAAATTCCTTGTTTGATTTGCTATTTGCTAATATCATTTATCAGTTTAAAGCTTATAAATATGCTTTCTTTTTCAATTTTTTGATTAAAAATTTGCAAGAAAAATTGAAGACTGTAGAGAGAAGATTTCTGCTGTATTTCAGAAGTGGTGGAGGAAGCCATAAATACCTTACTTCTTCCCCAACAAGAAGCTGTAAGAGCCTGTTTTAATGCGGCTAAATTAAAAAAAAAAAAAAATTCTAGGTACAGTTTTTCATCTTATATTTTATTCAGTCTTATATTCATAACTTTCTTACTTTACCCATACTCTTACTTATAAAAATTCTCAAATCTTATATTCCAGATATACATTACAATGGATTTATGAATGTCTGCTTATAAATATCAAGAGTGGAAAAACATACAAACATCTTAGGAAAAATAAAATTTTGGCATTGCCTACACCACAAACATTGCGTAGGTATATAGAAAAGGTTAAGGGTGTTTATGGCTTCCAACCATCACTTTTCAACAGTTTGCAGAAGAAATCTGAAAAGATGAACATAAAAGATAGGAGAGGTAATACTTTTGTATTATACATATATAACTTTGAAGCATGTATGATGTCAAATCACACATGTTTGTTTTAATTACCGTGAAAACATCAATTATTAATTATTTGGCTATTTTTACTTACATTCCTAATTTCTATAAAAGTACTGGTATCATAAAATATATTCTTTCTTTTATGTTTTTCCTTTATTCACATTCTAACAAAACATTATTAAACTGTGGTGAACAGGTTGTGTTATTTCTAATAACTTAATTTAAAATTCACTGTTGATATAAAACATACTCTTCGAAAACTAGTAGTACTAATAACTTTCAAAGTAATAGTTAATTAAAATTATAGTACAGTAGACTCCCTCAAATCCGCACAGCTTGGGACCAGAGGTTTTGCGGATTTTAGAATTTTGCAGATTTCTGGTCATTGCTTTGTTTACATTTAAAAAAAATAATTTGAATGTAATTAATAATGAAATCAAAAGTATAATGAATGAATACAATATACTAAAATATTAAAATAAGTAATAAACTAAAATAATAAAAATTTAGATAATTTTTAAAATGATTAAAATACTAAAAGGAAAGGTCAAGTTAATAATGAATAATGTACTATTAAATATTCATTATAAAAGAGGAAATGTGTTTTTCCTAAATTATTCAATGAAACTTGACTCATAAAGGTACATTACTAATTCAAATCAGGATCATAAAATAATGAAACTTTATTTCAGGCTTAGCCAGACTTAATAACAAAAAAAGCTTGATTAATACATAAATATATTTGGTAAGATTGTGATTACCAATGATATCAGCAATATAGTTATTTTTTCAGAAATAAATTATTCTTTCTTCATGAAAAAACATGAATTCAATATCATTAATAAAAATTATAAATTAAAAAATGTATGGAATTGATATAAATCTGAAAAAATCAATTTTTGCACCTACATCTGAACTGAATGTTTCATCGTTTACATCCGTAAAATATGTGCGGATTTTAGAGAGTTGCGGATTTTAGGAGTGCGGAGTTGAGGGAGTCTACTGTATTATAGCAATAAATATGCTTTTTCTCCGCGCATACACCTGAGTCAATGATGACAAAAAATAAGTTACTTAGTCAATTCAGTGCTCTTTCTCAGGGAAAAAAAATCACTAATTTTATTTCTTAAGTGTGTGTAAATGAGTTATTTTTTGTGTTTAACAGTGTTTAAAAATGATTCAACAGAAATGTATAAATGGAGCTAACATGTACTGTAATCATTCATTTCAATGTAATTTTAGGCATCTTCATCAAGTTTAGGCTCTGTGTTTGTTTTACTTTGTCTAACAATAAATGTATGTTTTTTTAATAAACATCTTTTTAATTTTTTTTTGTTTTTAAGTAAAAAAAATCTTGTCTGAACTCTGGAATAGGCAGATTTTTGAAATAGCGGGACTCTTTTGTCTATGTAATGAAATGCTATTATACTAATTTCGTTTTTCTTATTGATCAAAATTGTATGTCAATTATTGTTTAGAATCTGCATCTTCAAGTTTCTTAGTTATTTTTCAGTCAAGTATATCAAGTGTGTTTATTTCAAAAATTGGAATTAATATGAATTATGAAGTCGGACTGTCAAGCTGTAGAATCTTAAAGATATAAAATGTATAGTACAGCATATTAGAAATTTATTAGTATTTATGAAATTTCCTTTGTGTTATATTATTGGATGAGATAAATTTCTTCCAAAGTGAATCTAAATAGAAATAATTTACAAGTTGAGGGATTTGTTGATCTAGGAGATGCCACACCAGACAACAAGAAAAATGAGATCATGCCGTAGTGTTTATGTTTCAGCCATTCCGTGGGCAATGAGCACAGTCTTTGGCTTGTTTTTTAAGCAAAGGCGCAGCTTCAGGTTCTTATTTTTACTATAAATTTCAGGAGTGTGAATTATTTTGCTGTTGAAATTATTTTTTGAATGCCTATTTGTCTAAATTTATTTTATTCTTCTAATATATTATCAGGATCTGTTCTTCATCACTTAGTTTTGGAGTGCATTATTTTGCTTGAAAAAGCTGGATTTTTTGTTGATGGTGTAACAGCAGATGGTGCAGCATGGAACAAGAAAATGTGGTCTAAATTTGGAGTGGATAAAAATCACTCAAGCTGCACTCATGTTTGTGATTCTGAGAGAAGTTTGTGGTTCTTCTCAGATTTTCCTCATTTAATTAAAAATGTGAGAAACACTATAACAGAAAAAAGAGCATTGATGGTAAATATATATTTAAACAAATTTGTTAAAAATATATATATATTGGTTCAGTGATGTAGCTACATATCGAGGACATAAAAGAAATAGAAATTAGTATGTTTGTTTCTGGAAAACATTATGTAAAACTATTATACCAGAAAGCAGCAGCACTGACAATCACCTCATTGAGTTTATGGAACTAGATGAGATGATTGCCTGTGCTGCCACCTCCTGGTCTATATGTATTAAGTTTGATAAATCACACCTATTTACTTTAAAACTTTACTGAATTTATTTA
The DNA here is from genome assembly GCA_964019185.1 of Maratus speculifer. NCBI lineage: Eukaryota > Metazoa > Arthropoda > Arachnida > Araneae > Salticidae > Maratus > Maratus speculifer. The sequence goes on from CAXHSM010000740.1 coordinate 238,119, forward strand.
AGATTCAAGGAATTTTAACAATAGGATATTCAAAACAATCGAGCATAGATTATGAAACTTATAAATTTTTATGCTTTAATTATTAAATTGATAAAAAATAATTTTATATCTCAATTAGATAGTTAATTGTTAAAAAAAATATTTATTTTAAATCTTAAGAATTTGATATTAAATAATTTTAACGACTGTAAATATCAGGGTATTTAATATTTTTCATAATTATTATCCAATATTAAATTATATAACATTATTGTATGCTACTAAACAATAAAAGTACTAATTAGTAATTTTTGAAAATTTTGTAATTTTTAACTAATTATTATTTTATTACTTAAAACATAAAACTGTAGATTATGTTGGCAATTACAAATTCTCTTGATTTCAAAACACTAAGATACTTGGTTGTTATTTCCATATTTTAATTTTAACATAGGGAGAAAAATCACAGAAGTCTGATTTAAATAATAACAATCAGATTTATTTTTCGTTCTTTTTAATTCATTTTTTTACATCCTAACCACAAAAAGAATAAATCTGGAATAAAAATAATTTCCAACAGTTGCTAATTAATAAAGTACTATAAATAATAATGAAATATTATACAATTTTACCAATCTCTGTCAGTTATTTTTTTATTATTTTGAGCTTTAAAAAATTTACTTGGAACAATTTTCTCTAATTGGTTCGTAGTAGTTACAATCCTGTATTAGTTTATAATTTACCAAATAATCTTTTTTCAAATATTTTATTAAACATTTCAGACTCCTGACGGACTGGTTTTCGATAGAATTTTGGGATGAAGTAGTTGCTGCTGACAATCAGAGGAGTTACTCATTAAACATATCTTCAGAATATAGACCAGATCATGTAAGACCAAAATTTTTATCAGAAAATGAATGTGGCAATGGCATTTCAGGTAAAATTTTCTTCTTTCATTTGATTTTTTTTTATTATTATTTATTTTAAATGAATATTATTATAGCTGTACATAGTTTTTTAGTCATGATGTGGCCAGCGCCATGAGATGTTTAAGACCAGGAAATAATAAATTGAGACAAAGCCAGGATTGTGAAATTTCATTGAAAGAATGCACATATTAATCAAAGCAATGAATGCAAAGACTAAAGCAGAAGGTTTACGTTCCAATTCATCATCAATGGAGGTATAAGAAAATTTCTTTATGAGTAATATAATTGTCTTAAATTAGATAAATTATAATTTTTTTCATCCTTATGAACAGGCATTATCAAAATGTTTGAGCTATTTGGATGACTGGGAAACCTTGGCTAAATCTCAAAACTTAAATTTATTGGAATCTATTGCTACAGGTAAAGCATTATTTTTTAAGCAAATAAAAGTTAGTTAAATACATTTATCAAAATAAAATCATACATGTATTGTTTTAGTTGTGGTATAAATCGTAACTTGACAGCAAGGGATGTAGTTAAGGAGGTTGTATGGGGGAGGGGCTCAGCCCCTCCCCCTTATTGAAGAAGCTGATGAAAGCAGCTTGTCTGTTGTAAAGTTTAAATGTGCATTATAATTATCCTTTAGCTTCAAATTAAAAGATTATTCAGTATTACCTGATTATCCCATCAACCAAAAAAACTATCCCCAAATTATAAGATTAAACACTAGAATTGGATGATCATAAATGTCACTTGTTCTTGAAATTAAACACAATACTATAGGATGGACGAGACCTTCTTCGAAATAAAAACAATCTCTGACGGACACATAGATTTATTATAACGAACAAAACAAACAAAAAATAAAAACATCGACTCGTATTTCGTAATTTCTCTCAACAATCTTTAAAACTATCAATACGTCATAAATACTTCATAGTTCTTTAAAAGTCTTTTCTTAAAATCATCACTTTCAAAACGTCGTAATCATCGGTTTTGTTTTAATCCACACATTTAACCGTTGTTGAAAACATTCTATTTTCTTTCTTCTTTTACCCGTCATCACACAGCTTCGCTACTTCCCGTTTTTTTATTTAATCTCGAAGCAGAGTTCCAGTAAATGAGTTGCATAGTGAAAATTCAGTCCAATTCAGGTGCAACAGAGAGTGTACACCCCACAATACACATGTTTACTTCTTCAAGTGGTTTTTTATTTGTATTTTAATAGGTTTTATACTAATTTATTTATTCTTTAGTTATTTAATCTAAAAATTATGTCAATTTGTGTAACATGGTGAAAAGTGTTTTATATAGTCGACAGGATAATTGAATAGTACCGGATATTCTTCTAATTATGTTTTCCAAGTTCTGTCCTATGAGATTGTTTCTATTTAACCTTGTTTAGTACTTGTGAAATAGTAAATAATAATCCAGTTCACTTTTATCTCATTTCAACAGGCTTGAAAGTGACAATAACTTCAACTTTAGAATTATTTAAGTTTTTAACTGAAAAACAGGGATATAAATACTTATTGACATCTAGACTTTCTCAAGATGCCCTAGAGGTAAGTTTATTGAATCATAACATTACTTTTTCTACTAATTTTTCTCAAAATATTATTGATTTTTTACAAGAAGGTACTTGTCAATTATATAATGTAGCGGAAGGCGATCTCATAACTTTCAAAATGGTGTTTAGCAGAAATGGGAAGTTTGCCATATTTCCCAGTTTTGCAATGTTCGGATGCTGTTTATTTATTTTTTATGTGATTTGTTTTACTATTTTAAAGTGTGATACTTAAAAAAAAAATTTTTTTTAATATGTTTTTGAATAATTAAAGAAGCTTTATAAAACAACTCAGGAATCAAAGAAAAACTATATTCTTCAAAATTTCATTTAAATGGATGTGAAATTGTAGCAGCATTTTTAGAAATACCTTTTAAACCGAAAACAACAACAACAAAAAAAAAGGTTGCATATTTTTTTTTTAATGAGAACTCATGTTGATTAGATATGTTTATGATTAAAAAATACAAATTGTGTCAAAAAGTATCCAGTTTGGATTTAAGAAATTAATTGTACAAATTTTCATTTACAAAATATTACTTTGCTTAAAATTTATCATAATTTATTTGTCTTATTTTAGAGGTTCTTCAGTATGATGAGAAATGCTTGTGGTTGCAATGATCACCCTGATGCAACAACATTCCTTCAAGTATTTTGTTTATTAAGTACATACTCTTTAATTAAACTTACTACCTCTGGGAAGTAATGTCACAGGAAGTGAAATGGTAAGGTCCCTTTTAGATTTTAATGATTTGTCACATGCCAACAATTCAACAAGAGATTAGAATTGCTGTTAAAAACTGGATCTAAAAGTGTGATGATTGATAGTTTAGAAGATCAGTTATTTTCAGCAAAATTCACCTGACTGTGCTGTTGGATACTTGGCTGGCTTTGTTGCATTTCGAGGTTAAAAGATGTCTACATGCGAGATTTGTAAATGAAAACTGCTACTATCAGAAGAAGATAAAGAAAATGTAAGTATGGCATTTTATAGGTTAATAGAATGTAAAACCTATGGTTATTTAAAAAAACCATCAGCAGAACTTCTTGCTTTAATAGCAATTGTAGAAAAATCTAAAATGAAAGTTCTGTCAACTCAAGTTTTAAAAGTGAATACCTTGTCAGAAATTATGAATGAGCTGGAGCAAGTAAGTAATTTACCACTGGTTGGTTGTAGGCAGCACCTATATCAATTTACAAAAATTATTTTATATTTTTACCTAATAATAAAAATGCTTCTTATTTGCAGGCGAGAAAACTCAATTGACAGCATGAAAGCAGATAAAAGTAGACAGCTCAAGAAGTTGTCAAGGCTTATAACCTTTGATCAATATTTTTATATATATATATTTTTTGTACCTAATTTTTTGCTATTTCTGAAATATTATTCTTTCCTTTCTCCAAAATATATATATATATATATATATGCAGTAGACTCCCTAAAACCTGCACATGTTTTACACACATAAAGAATGAAACATTCAGTTCAGATAAGACACGAGATTTGACTTTTTTGGTTTTATGTCAATTTAGTGTATTTTAGTATGTAATTTTTTGCTAATACATTAGTAAAATCATGTTTTTTCATGAAAGGAAGAATGCATTTATTTCTGAAAAAATTGGTAATCACAATTTTATCAAATATATTTATATATTTGTCAAGTTTTTTGTTATTAAGGATTTAAGGGAGTTTATTGTATACAATCTTTAATAAATTTCCTCTACTTTTAAATATCCTCATCATGAGTGCAAGTTTTCCATCCACAGATGCAATTCTGTCTTTTAAAAATTCTCAAGTTGAAAAGTGGAACAGAAAAAAATATCAGACAAAAAATTATCACAAAAAAAAATGTGTGTGTTTATGAAATATTTATATTTGTAATCTCAAACTCATGCACAGATTTTCATCAAACTGTAGATTTTAAATATTGGCATAAGTTGGTTTTGATTTTGTTTTGTGCAAATCATATAAAATAGGAGGATACGTTGCATTTTTAAAAATTGCTATATGTCTGATACAAAGAATTTAATAAAACTTTCTATTCTGTTACCGTAATTTTGTGTAGATAACCCACGGGCTATCTTATTAAACACAGATTTTAACTCACTGCGTCTTATCTTCCGGTGCAGGTTATCTATTGGCATCCTTATCTCATCGGTTACATTTCTCTGAACGTCTGATCTGCCTCAAAAATGAAACTGATCGAACCCGTCCGTTACCTCTCCTTTTAGTGCCGGCTTCTCTCCATGATTCCTGAACGAAACTTTTTCACCTGCGCAGTTGCTTTGTGCATCGGTTCTGCGCAATGATTCCTGACGAAAATTGTTTCCTCTCCCGCCTTGAAGAAAATTTGATTTTCATAGTGCTTGCACGTGCTTTGAAAGATGGCCGATAAAATATATCCAAAAGAACGAAAAAGTTACACAGCGGATTTTAAACTTAATGTTACAGCCCGTATGCCAACTGCCTTTCTTTAAAATTAAATTATTCCAAATTAAAATTCCCTCTTCATTTTTTAATTAAAACACATGATTTTTTTTTCCTTTTATTTTTCTGCCCTCTGCTCACAACCCTGTATGTGATAAAACATTCCCCAATATTCCCATACTTAAAAGTAAAGGAGTACAATCCCTGTCCCATTTAATAAATAGATAAAGATAAAAATAAATGCATGCTGGTTGTAAAATGCATCCCCACGTATAGCATTATCAGTGTTGTGAAAAGCTACAGGTTTCCACTTAAGTAGACCACACGTACGCTCTTTGCAAACTAAGCTTGTTAAAAAATATAATAGTGTAGTTTTATAGCCTGAGAATAGGGTGGAAATATCATTTTCAAGAATGAGAACAACAGGCTTTAAAATGTCCCCTGACCATAAGCTTCTCTGTAAAAATGAGACCTCCGTGATAGAAAGATTTTATTGCTGTCATAAAAACGAGAAGCTGAAATGTAGTTGTTCTTTTTCGTGGGAATTGTGGGCGTGAATTTGGCACCTGGAGTTTTCAGAGGAATGTATATGCATCACGTGGGTTTGATGTTTTTAGCTTGCCTTATTTGGTAATGGAGGGGTGGATAGCTGTGTGAGCCAATCAGAATCCACCCTATGGTGGCACTAAGAAGAGGGAACATCCTTGGTGTTATTAAGGAAACCCCGTGGAATAGGAATTACCCTAAGTGCCGAAACATAGCATTTTTTTCAGTGTGAAGCTAACTCTCTAGGTAAGAGGTGTAATAGTTAGCACAGCTTGTTTTTTCACCCCCCTCGAAAAGAGGGGGGCAATCTTTCTCAAGAAGTAGAGATTTCAGATGCACAACAATCTCATATAGTAAGTAGATAAAATGTTATGCACAGAAAACTCATTATCTGTTATTTTTAATATAATGTTTAATTTCTTGTTATAGTTAAATGAAATAATGCTATCTTTATTTTTCACCATTTAGGGCAATGAGATTCAGATTCCAAATACACCAAAACAAGCAAAAAGAAAAATGCATGTAAGTAATAAAATTTTCTTATTAATTTAAAATCGCTGAATGTGATTATGTAAATAATGTTAATGCAAATAATTATAATAATCACATACTTGTGAAAGAATTTAAAATATTACACACCAATTTTATTATAGAAGATTTTCCTATTTGGTTTGTGGTACATTGTAGATGTCAACATTTCCAAAATTGTAGATTAAAATATGGTTATACAGCATTAAGTTGAAAGTGGCAATTAAAAAAAAAAAAAAAAAAAAAAAAAAAAAAAAAATCAATCAGTTGAGGCAAAAAATAATCAATTTCATCTATCAATCCTTGAAATATATCATGAATCTTATGAATTAGTCAGTAAGACTGAGAATTTTAGCAATCTCTCATGCCAAAAATCATGAATTTCATCATTGGAAAAGGTGGCAAATTTTGTTAATCAGTCACTGCAAATAATTGTGAATTTCAGCTGTTAGCCATGGCAAAAGATTTCAAATTTCGTTAATAAATAAAATGAATTATTGTTTGAATGTATTTGCAATTTTTAAACTGTTATATGTGTTTCAATTATTTTTTAGTACAATTTTCATGTTAAATATTTACTAGTAAAAATTTATTTTTATTTTTACTTTTTGTATTTTTAGGATACTACATCAGATAGTAAAAAAAGACTGCCGTATGGAGACAAGTTGTTATCTTGCATTGAAAACATTGGGCTTCAAATAAGAAGACATCACAATGTTTTAGAAAAATTTTTGGAGCGTCAGCTCCACAGATTGGAGGAAATTAAAAAGTCTTAAAATAAAGTTATTGTAATTTATAAAGTCAAATACTATAGAAGTTTATTTTTTGTTTCATTATTCAGTACATTTTTGTTATAAGAATTTTGATATACAGTAGACTCCCTCAAATCTGCACAGCTTGGGACCAGAGGTTGTGCGGATTTTAGAATTTTGCAGATTTCTGGTCATTGCTTTGTTTACATTTTTAAACACTAATTTGAGCATAATTAATGGTGCAATCAGTACTATAATGAATGCTTAAAATATAATAAAATATTAAGATAAGTAATAAACTAATATAATAAAAATGTAGATAATTTTCAAAATAATTAAAATATTAATATCAAAGGTCAAGTTAATAAATAATGTATGATTAAATATTCATTATGACAATTGAAGTATTTTTCCAAAATTATTCAACAAATCTTGCCTCATAAAACTACATTATTAATTTACATCAAAATCATAAAATAAGGATTTTTTTTCAAGTTTAGACAAGCTTAATAACTAGAAATGCATAAATATATTTGGTAAGAAGATAGTGATTATCAGTGATATCAGCAATATCTTGAATTTTTTCCAAAGAAATTTTTTCTTTCTCCATGAAAAAACATGAACAGAGTATTATTAAGAAAATTACAAATTAAAAAATATATGGAATTGATATAAAACAAAAAAAAAAAAATCAAATTTTGCCCCCAAAATCTGAACTGAAAGTTTCATTGTTTACATACATAAAGTATGTGCAGATTTTAGAAAGCTGTGGATTTTTGGTTTGCGGATTTGAGGGAGTCTACTGTAATTCGGTCTGAAGAAAATGTAACTGTTTAAAAAATAATAATAATGATCATAAAGGAAACAGCAAAAAATTAAACTTTTTTAAATATTATACAAACTTTTTCTTATATTGCATTATTATATGATTTATAATATTCGTGATACTAGCTGAAACTCACCAATTTCCTTTCTTTAACCAAAGCCCTTATAACAAAAAAGTGCTCATAATTATATACAGGGTGAATCATAAAAGATGGGCAGAACTTTAAGGGGTTATAGTACACTTAAAGACAAATAATATTAAATAGGAGACTAAGGGTCCCAGACGTATTCCCAAGGAGATAGGGGGCATTAAAGTTTAGGATCCGAAATTTCAAATGATTATAAAAAATGGAAAAATTGGTCGATTCGTTTGCGGTTTTTGCAAAAAATTGTCTTTATGGCAGTATTTTCTTGAAATAAAATTTTAAAGTTCAATTTCAAAAAATGCCGATAGGGGGCGCTTTAGACTTTGGAGTAACAAACAACTATTTTTTAACGTTATTTTTTGTATTTCTTTAAATGATTTTGAAAGCTTAGACTTAAACTTAAATTTTGATCTAAAAATCTGAGTCCTAACGAGTAGTTAAGTAGCGTAAACTGAAATTTGAAATCCTTCTCCCCCCCAGAACAAAAATCAGTTATTCCCAATCTTTGTGTCGTAGATTAGGCTCTAACTACTGCCGCGTTTTGCTAAAATTATCCTTTATGTCAGTATTTTCTTGAAAATAAATTTTAAAGAGAAGTTTCAAAAAATTCCGATAGAGGGCGCTTTAGACTTTGGAGTAACGAACAACTATTTTATACCGTTATTTTTTGTGTCTCATTAAATGCTTTCTAAAGCTTTTTCAACTTCTGAACATAGTTCAGTTTGCACTACTTAACCATGCCCAACGATTCTGTGCTGTGATACGAGGCAAAAATACAACTTTCGTCAAGGACTGCATAGTCGGAATTCACTCATAAAGGCACTGGCACAGTTGGAAACGTTGCTCATGCAAACGTTAAAGCTCCATTCCTGATGCTAGTCACCGGGTGAAGAAGGAGACAGAAAGTATGCAAATGTCAAATGGGGAAGAAGAAGAACACATATGCAAAATTTCGCCACGATTCAGGCATAAAAACCACTGAACGGTGAGTCAAGTGTAAGTGGCTGTAGTAATGAATCGGAAGATGGTGCCCTTCACGAATAAGGAAAAGGCTGAGATGCATTTAATTTACGGAGCAGCAGATGGAAATGGTGCAGAGGCACAACGAATGTACGGAGAGCGATTTCAAAACAGGCAGTTGCCTAACCGCAAAACTTTCGAGCGCTTGCACAGACAGTTGTGTGACATGGGATCATTTCTCGCTTCCCGGTCGAATGCAGGTCGTGCAAAAAAGGACGAATCAGTAGTTGTTGCAGAAGCCATTCTGGATGTAGTAGCGGCGCAGCCAAGTACAAGTACACGAACAGTGGCTAGGCAGGTGGATACCTCACAGTCCATGACTTGGAGGGTACTGAAGGATGAACATTTGCTCCCATTTCATGTGCAACGAGTCCAGAAACTGTCTCCAGGGGATTATCCAAATCGTATTGAATTTGCCCGCTGGTTTCTGCAGCAGAACGCGCTAAATCCACATTTTGGACGAACTGTGCTTTTCACCGATGAATGTACCTTCACACGTGAAGGTACATTTAACACACACAATGCACATGTATGGGCGGATGTCAATTCACATGCTACGTATCCACATGCTCATCAGAGACGCTTTTCCATCAATGTTTGGGCAGGAATCCTCGGAGACCACCTAATCGGACCGTACCTTCTTCCTGAAAGCCTCAACGGTAAAACATACCTCACATTTCTGCAACATGTGCTGCCAGACCTGTTAAACGTTGTTCCTCCACTCATCCGACGGGTCATGTGGTTCCAGCACGATGGAGCGCCAGCCCATTACGTACGAGATGTCCGCAACTATCTGGACATCACATTTCCGAACAGATGGATTGGTCGAGGTGGTCCTGTTGCTTGGCCTGCTCGCTCGCCAGATCTTTCACCCCTCGATTTCTTTTTTTGGGGACAATTGAAGGCTCTTATGTATGAGACACCCATTGAATCCCCCGAGGAACTGGTCGCCAGACTTTCCACCGCTGTAGGGGAAGTGCTCGAAAAGCCTGATGTTTTCGCGAATGTTCGCCGTTGTTCTGCGTGCATAACCTCTGGTGGTCACAATTTTGAACATTTATTGTAATTACATGTTAATAAATATGCTTTCGTAACATAATCCTAATTTGTGTCTTTTTACCTCGTATCACAGCACACAATGTGTGGACATGGTAAACTGAACTGTGCTCAGGAGTAGAAATTTCAAACCCCTCTCCCCAGAAACTTAACCACGTCTAACGATTCAGATTTTGGGCTGAAAATTTAAGTCTAAGCTTTAGAAAGCATTTAATGAGACACAAAAAATAACGGTATAAAATAGTTGTTCGTTACTCCAAAGTCTAAAGCGCCCTCTATCGGAATTTTTTGAAAATTTTCTTTAAAATTTATTTTTAAGAAAATACTGACAAAGAATAATTTTAGCAAAACGCGGCAGTAGTTAGAGCCTAATCTACGACACTCTACCACACTACGAGATCGGGACTAACTGATTTTTGTTCTGGGGGGAGAAGGGTTTCAAATTTCAAATTTCAGTTTACGCTACTTTACTCGTTAGGACTCAGATTTTTAGATCAAAATTTAAGTTTAAGTCTAAGCTTTCGAAATCATTTAAAGAAATACAAAAAATAACGTTAAAAAATAGTTGTTTGTTACTCCAAAGTCTAAAGCGCCCCCTATCGGCATTTTTTGAAATTGAACTTTAAAATTTTATTTCAAGAAAATACTGGCATAAAGAAAATTTTTTGCAAAAACCGCAAACGAATCGACCAATTTTTCCATTTTTTATAATCATTTGAAATTTCGGACCCTAAACTTTAATGCCCCCTATCTCCTTGGGAATACGTCTGGGACCCTTAGTCTCCTATTTAATATTATTTGTCTTTAAGTGTACTGTAACCCCTTAAAGTTCTGCCCATCTTTTATGAATCACCCTGTATATATATATATATATAAATTTTTTTTTTTTCTTTTCAAGTTCTTTAGGTAAACTTTTATTTATTGTTAGCTGAATTAAATCACTGGTTGAACTTTTTACATTACATTCAGATATAGAGTAGGAGGCGGCAGAACAGACAATCAACTCATTTATTTAGTTCAAGGTTGAAATTCCTGTGTCATTAGTCCATGAGTCCAGGTTCAACTCCATTCGCTGTTAAAATGTAATCAGTTTTTTAACAATAAAATTGATTCCTTTAAAAAATACTGCCTACATATTTATGGGATAATTCTACACTGTATCTTACAATTAAAAAAAAAAAAAAAATTGTGCATTAACGATTACTTAGATTTTTTAAAAAAGGCCTTTTGGTATGTGGCAAAAGGAAAAGTTAGCATTCATATCCTTAAATATATATATATACAGGGTGAGTCACAAATATCGAAACAATAGGCTATCTGATTAACTATTGCCCCTAGACCCATGCTTCCAATTGCAAAGTTTCATAAAAAAGGGTTGTAGGTAAAGTTTAATGTGGTTTCCCCACTTTTTGCCAATGTTCCAAAAAAAAAAAAGTTGCATATTTAAGTTTTCTCCCCCTAAAACGTAAGTTTATCATATTTTAAAAGTAACCTATTTATTTCTTTTCACTTACGTTTATCTATTTTTCATTTAAGTTATTAAATTCCAGCTACATCGCTCATGTTTACGTTTATTAGCGCCAACTGGAGCACATGCATGGTTGGTTGTCGCATGGAGTCACTTCAGGTGATCGTCAGTTACGCTGACGCAAAACGCAACGTAATCTCCCTGCGCGGAGAGCAATTTTTCGTAAGTGACGGTGGACTTCACAAATTGTGAAGTTTATCAACGTATTTCTTTTTCAGCCAATCGGAGATCGGTTCTCAAGGCCTTTGAATTTCAGTACTATTTCTGGCAATGCTTTTTAGACCAACTGGGAAAATAAATACCGGCGGTTTTAAAATCCATTCGGTATCGATGCTTAGCTCTGGAATGTGAAGTCAATTATTCTTTACTGAAATGATTATTCAAAGTTTTAGCATTATCTTTCATGGAGTTTGCGCTGGCTGTTTTCTCAAGGACACTACATTTAAATAGAAGTCAAAGGAAACAGGAACCGATGTCTGATGAAGAGAGATGAGTATAAACATAAATTTGTTTATTTCATTAATTTTACTGACAAATAGTCAGTTCATTTCAAGTTATTTTTCAAGTTAAGTTGTTCCATTTTTGTCTACTTAATAAAAGTTAGTGTATTTCTTACCCATGTTTCATCCTTTGAAATCTCACTTTACATTGAAGTTTTACAGATTCAAAATACATTTACTGAATGATTATCATTAAGAAAAATATACTTATTTCATTTAATGATAATATATAATGATAATAAATATATATTAAATGATTTCATTTAATATATATTTTAAAGTCTTACATCTATACCAGACATTTTCATCACTTCATGCTGGTTATTTTCTGTATTGCTAGGCTAACATTGTCAAGTTTAACTTTTGAAATTTTAATGTCACTAACCCACCAGGGGTGTCGACTTGAACATCGTCGTAACGACATAAGCTTAAAACCCCGACTAGCCCCTCTTCTTAACTACGTTTTAAACACTTTTTTCAAAAGTTTAAATTTCATTTAATGAAATATTTTTCTAAGTTATCAGTAGGAGTTGAGGCGCACCTACCAGGGTGAATTTTTTGATAAGATATGTTGCAACTCCATGGGGGGTCTATTTTAAAAAATACGAAAATTAAATTTTTATACGGCCCCCAGAGGATAAAACTTCCAATTAGAAAAAAAATTCTTATACATTCCTGAATTGAACAAAAAAAAAAAAAAAAAAAATCATCTCGATATCTGAAAATCCTCAAAAGATATTAACATCCAAAATTTTCAAAAATTCATGACTTACACCACTTAAACATCCTTTGAGCGCAGCGAAATCTGTTCATTTGACGTATGATTTAGGGATCGACCATAAATTTACACATTGTTAAATGTCGATCCAAGACAATACTTTAACTTTTAGATATAAAACAAAAGCGTATAGGTTTTTGCTTTAAACTTCCTTGAAATATGCTAGATGTCTGCAATATCTCGACCTTGTGCCAACCTCGTAATTGGCACGACCCATTGGTCGGACCGTCTTATTAAACACTTATTAAAAGTGTTATTAAATTTAGTGACATTAATTAAACTCCCATTAAAAGTGTCTTATAAACTTATTGCCGCAAGCAATAAGTTTAGTGAAAATAGTAATAGCGATAATGACACTTCTATTAACGGAATCATTGGAAATAAATTTTAATAAATTACATAGAAATATTTTCAAAAATCTACTTTCTCACTATTCAGCTTCAAAATTTATGATGGTTTTAAACCTATTTTTAATGTCTCCTATCTTTACAAGAAGAAAGTATTGGATTAATGAAAATTTTGAGTTCCGGTTTTCGACGGATTTACACATTTTAGGGCTCAGAGATATCAAAAAATATGTTTTTACAAAATGTTTGTCTGTGAGTCACTGCACAAGGAAAAAATTTGAAATCGACGTGATAAAAAATGAAGTTTAAATCAACTGACGCATTTAAACAGTAATTAAATTGGGTGAGAATGTCAAAATTTAAACAAAATCTGAAATTGAAAATATACAGGATGGGGTTAATCACCTAGAAACTTTTAAAAAGCATTTAAACGTTAGGAGCCTGTCTTTGTTTAAAACTAAATGCACTTTTCTGCATAAAATGTTTTTATTTCAGTATTTCTCATTTTTAAACTGACATATAACCGTCGGTTACAGTAAGAGTCCTGCAAATTCAATAGTTTTTTAACATCTCAAGGAAAAAAAAATGCCCAATGTGCCGAAAGAAGTTTTCAGCTCAGAAAATTTACTTTTAAAAATGTGATGTTTACAAAAAATTGCATCTCTTTTTTATGATATTACATATATATATCATTTAAAATGTTGAATCAAAATTGAAATTTAGACATTTTCATTTAATCAAAAGAAAAAAATTCAACGCGACAAATAATATTTTGAGCTATAACAATTTTAATTTACGCTAAATGTTTTGAAAAAAATTATTAAAATGTCTTATGATGTGATAATGCTTACAAATTATATGATTAACCATCATAAAACATTCAAAATTCTAACTTTATAAATAAATAAATAAATGTTTTTTGGGCCCGTTACAACAACATTGTTTCTTCAATTAGACGCATTTCAATTTGTGTATGATCCCTTGAAATCTAACGATTTATTAAAATTGTCATAAATTTTTGAGTTTTGAAGGTATCAAGATGAAATTTTTTTGTTCAGTTCAGGAATGGATAAGGAAAAATTTTCTAATTGGAAGTAATTATACAAATATTAATACAAATAGTAAATTATACAAATATTTATATCGCAATAGTAGCTGAAAACTTTTAGAGAAATCGAGATGCTAAAGGAACTACAGCAATTGAAGTAAAAGCACTTATAGGATAATTATTGTATTTTGGTGGTTTACATAAACCCTCTCATGTAAATATGAAGGATCTTTGGGCTACGAATGGATTTGGACTTGATATATTTCATTGGACAGTGTCATATAAATGTTTTTTGTTACTCTTGAGATGCTTGAGATTTGATAACGTTACAGATCATGGTTCAGGATGAGATGCAGATAAGCTTGCACCAATCACAAATTTTTGAAACATTTGTACAAAATTGCCAAACTGTTACACAGTAGGAGAATAATTAATGATAGATGAAAAGCTGGAAGCGTGTAGAGGAAAATGTGCTTTTAAGCAATACATTGAGTAAGCCGGCAAAATACGATATAAAAATCTTTGGTCTAGTGGATGCTTGAACATTTTATATATGGAACTTAGAAATTTATGCAGGTACGTAGCCAAAGGGTCTGCATGAATTAAAGAATTTTGCTAAGGAAGTGGTTTGAAGATTAACTAAAAAATTAGCAAATTCAGGAAAAACATCACAATAGATAACTGTACACAAGTTACACTCCTGCAAAAGATCTACTAAAGTAGAAACTGGAATATGCATCCACTTGTTGGGCTTGGTAATAGGTGGTGCAGCCAAGGTCTGATTTTTTTTTTTTTCAATATGGATGGAATAAGTGCCACTCCACCAGTGGCCCTTTCATTATCAGTAAAATCTTTCAGTAGGTTGCATAGCTGCGTAATTTTGCTTTGTCATTTGGTTTCAGATGGCTTTCCTGTAGGGCTAAACAAAGTGGATGGTAATCATTGAGAATATTACGGATTTCGTCATATTTATTGTGATAGCCACGGTAGTTCCATGAAATAATATCAAATGAAGAGGGGTTAGATATGTATATCTGAGTCATTTTGTTCAGAGGTAGTAGACATACTATCTCCATCGTCCAATTCTGCATCTGGTTCAGGATGGATTTCTACAGCATCATCATCCTCCATTGACATCTGTTTCACATTGTCATTCTTAGGAGTTTATTTTTTTTCTTTTTTAGATTATTTTCATTCTGTGATACAGCTGATTTAATTATTGGTATTTTGTGTTTTTCTGCGTCATATCTACGGTTTGGAAGTACATTTTTAGTTATGTTTTGAGGGCTTTTTTTATGGAGAGAAGGTTTAGGAATTCTGTGGTAATTTAGGGAGAACAGTATTCAGTGATTTTGAAGAGTTAGATTGCGTAGATCGATTTGTCTTATCAGAATTACTTGAGGGTGGTTTCTTTTTGTTCAGATTGATGACTAATTTTGTTAGAGAGGTCTGTCTGTGTTGCAGTGGATTGATAAATTTTGTGGGAATTTATGGATAGGGCGACAGTATATGATACACAAACTTTGGGTGTTCTTGACTCAACTATTTTTCTTACTTCGGGATAGGATATATTTTCTTTTGTGCATATTGATTGAATATCCTTCTCTTTCTTCCATTGTTCACAAGTCTGAATAAGATGGATGGTCTTTTTTACAATTTACACAAGAACGTGGTGCATGGCATTGGACACTTTCGTGATCAACTACACCGCACTGACCACATGTGAGATTACTTTGGCAAGAGATTTTTGAATGCCCAAAGCATTGACATTTAAAGCAATGCAATGGGTTTGGGATATATGGTCTGACAGAGCATGATAAATAACAGCTTTTATATATTTTGGTAAGGTGGGTGTATTAAAGGTTAGGATAAGTAGTAGGAAGAGTAGTTAGGATGCTTAGTAGGTATCAGGATTTGATTAGATGGTGTCTGTTCATCTCTACGGTAGATTTGTATTCTTTACTCCAATCACATTTTGGTCTCTTAGATTTTCTACTATTTTGGTTTCAGTGACGTACAAAAGGTCAGTTTCTGAAATCACTCCGCGGGATGTATTTAGTTCTGTGTAAAGAAATGGTGACAGCAATATTAGCAAAGTGAGTGCATTTTTTTAAGTTAGTTGCCTGTTGATTATTAGAGACTTCAATTAACAGTTCGCCTGTACGGAGTTTTTTTGTAATTTTTGGTGCACCAACTAAACCATGAATAGCTTGATTGATCGAAAAAGGAGACGTTTTATCAAATGTTCCCTCTTGTCGTTTAACAACAAAAAAATCTTTCTTCAGCTATAATAGCACTTGAGTTGACATTTTTACTATCCATATTAGATCGAAAATCTTCAACTCTTTCTCCCCAATTTAGTGCTTTGACACCTGAACAATTTTTAAGAGAGAAATGGGGTTGTGGGGCTTCCACATCGCTAGTCCTGATTCCTAAATTTGTCGCCATAGTAGAGAGAGATAAAATGCCAGGCATCGGGCCTGGTCACCGACCCCCCTTCTTACCGTTACGTCTGGTGCAGGTCTCAAAAGGGCAAAAACTATTTTCAACAGACCCCCCCCACGTTTTTCGAACATTGGGTTAAACTTGATAGCATCTCTAAAGCTCCAGCTCTTTCCCAGGGAGAATGGGTAGCCGTAGGTAAGCCTTTACAGCTCTGTCCAACCTACAGCCGGGCCTTATGTCGAAAGGCACTAGTCGCCTGGTGTTGATCCTAACAGCCACCATGCAAGCATAGCGCCCCCTGATCAAGGAACCAGAATTCGGAGATGCCCTGCACCCTGGGACTCGAGATCAACCTAAAAAGGAAGAAACGAGTCGATGAAGTTAAAATAAACCTCAACACCCAGGATGTCTTTAGTGAATAAAAAAAACCTCTATTGTAATAAAAAAGTAGTGTGCGTGAACTTAAAACAAGGCGTCTTTTTAAAGGAACGATAGCAAGTTTAGTAAAAATTAATAACTATGTGAACAAAAGAGTTAGTAAAAACATCAAACATAAACTAGAACAAAGAGGGATAACAAACTGAAAAGAGAAGATTAAAAAGAGTAAAACAAAGAAAAAAGGATAGACAACTAAAAAAGAGAAAGAAAAAAAGGAAAGGAGAAAGATCGCTCAGGATCCCAGGGTCGCAAAACATGTAAATACCTAAAGAAGGTATTCCCCTGGGGGATTAAAATGGATGGAAATACTTCTATTCCTTCTAATCATCTCCTTTGTGGAGAGGAACAAATCATACAGACTTCTTCTATCACTCGTTTTTTGTTATTAAACGTACTGATAGTCTCTCTGATAATTCCTTCAAAAAGACTTCACCTTTTCTCATTACAAAAACATTCCAGTCTGTCTGAGGGGATGGTCATTCTCTTAAAAAATTACAATCTGGAGATACACTAGTTGAGGTTCTACAGCTAAACAATCACAACTTCTCTCTAATTGCTGTACAATAGGCACTTTTTCTGTTTCTGTAGAAACATATAAAACTCTAAATACAAAGTCTTGGTGTTATATTTGGACATGATCTTTTATTCTCTACTAAAGATGAACTGTTAAAAAATTACGAAACCCGAAATGTCATAGACGTTAGTTGTGCTACTATCCATCGCAATGCACAAGTGCTGACTACAAAACATATTATTTTAACATTCAATAGCCCTACATTATCTAGTAAAATTAAAGCTGATTATCTAAGCTGTCCAATCCGACAATATATCTCAAATCCTCTCCGTTGTTTTAGATGCCAGCATTATGACATACTAACCCAATATGCTTTGGATCTGTTACCTGCACACTAAAATGGAGTGAAAAAGACCAAAAAATATTTTTTTCGGAATTTTTTCTTTGGATAGGTCTAAAAAGTTGCCTTTTCGCGCACTGAATATAAGGTTAAAATTTCATTTTGTTTGGAATTCATCTTTAGTACCCTAACAGCTCTTAAAGATGCTCTTTAGATGTGAAAATCAAAATTTCACTATGTAGTGTAAATGACCAAAAGAAATTTTTTTTTTTGGATAGGTCTGAAATGTTGCTCTTTGGCACACTGAATATAAGATTAAAATTTCATTTCATTTGGAATTCATCTTTAGTTCCCTACCAGCTTTAAAAGATTATGCCCTTTATATGTGAAAACCAAGATTTCACAATGTAGTGTAAATTAATCAACTTTTTTCTGATTTCTGACTAAATTTCTGATTTCAGTAAATTAACACACAAAAATGATTTCTTAAAGTATTACTTGTGAATGATCTAAGTATCGTTGTGTTTTAACTCTTTGAATCGCAAATAAAACACTAAAATATGGATTGTATTGTGTCAGAGAAGAGAAAACACAATAATTAGACATGCAGTTCACCTTTGCTTTTTGAGTGCACATGAGAGATAGTTCTCTAAATATAAAGGAAATGCAATTTTCTGAATATTTAGTAATGTAAAGAAAAGAATACACATGATGTATTTTAAAACGATCTTACATTTCAGGCTAACATATCTTTGTTATCAAAATTAGGTATTACCTTTCATGATTTGATTTTCGCTAATATATACCTGGTTCTTGCTTCTACTACTACAGCCGCTAATGGCGCCTTAATAACTAAGTTTATGGATCTTTCGAATACTTGAATGTAACAGGGAAATTTTACAATTGAAAAGTTGGGATTTCTGACCTTTTTTTCTGAGAATTTCCAATTCCTCTCTTTGTACTCTATTAAGAATGTGGGGTGATTTCACATTCTTGCCAGTCAATAATGTTTATATAAGGAAAGGGCATGTTTACAAACAAACACTTCTGTCAACCAATCTATTGTTACATTTTTGTCATAGCCATCATTGTAGGAATCATCTTGACAACGTAGCCCAATCATAGCAAGCAGACAACAATAATAAAATTTGTAGACTAATCAGAATGCCTGAATTCATATGTAGTGTCGGTGCTATAACGAAGCACGGGCGAAAACAGCTTGCCCACACTAATAAGAGCCCACAGTGATGTCAGCTGCCCTATCCTTATAGTTTGTAACACTGAATTTCAATATTGGAATATGAAACTGTCTTATTGTAGAACATCCAATATCCTTCATATTCAATATTCTTTGGAATCCAAATTATCCAACATTATTTTTTTAAATCAGTTATTGTTCTTATAAATTTTCATCTCAATGACAGAAGTCTACGTTTTGTTGAATAACGGAATTGGCAATTTTCTTTAAATATTCCCTCAAATAATAAAACAATTGTTTATAAATAAAAAAAAACATTGAGCTCTATTTTTGCAAGAAGAATCTTTCTTGAAGTGAAACGACATAGACAAATGTACTTTCATTACAAATTCAGCCATAATCTTCAGATTTTGGAATGAATTTTGACTTCCAATCTGCAAACCAAATAGTCAATCATTTAGAGTGCAACATTCTTGCTGGATTACGATTTCCCTGATTTGAGGAGCATTAACCAGATGCAAATATTTGACATACGTCATAAAAATAAATTTGGTGCACTTAACTCTCCAGAGTTCATTTCTCGGTGATAGGAGCAGATATTTTTAAATTTCCATAACTGTCTATTATTCATATTGATCCAAAGACTTTCTAATTAGAACAGGAAAAGCTCATGAGCCTTTATTTTGTTTATCAAGTTCAATGACTTAGTGGCAATTCGTTCGCAAGAACTGATATAGTAACCACTACATTGGACCACTAAATCTTAGTTTCAAAAATCTATTAGCATGATTTTTTATTTTACTGTATACAGTTGTTCCATCAACCTATTGCCATAAATTTATCAAGGTTTAAATGTTTTTCAGTGCAATATTTTAATACTTCATGCAATGATCTTTTGTGGTACAAAAGATGGTGTAATATGTCCCAAATACAATTAATTTGACACTTAAATCAGAGATTGTTTTTCACTTATAGTCTTTCATGTATCTCCAATTTTCCATCATTTCCTTTGATTTCTGGGAATTGAATAAGCTTCTGATATTCAGAAAAATTGTTGTCTATCATTTGATCAGTATGTCTTTGGGAAACTACAATAATTGATGCCTTCGATGATTTCTCTTAGGATTTTTTTTTTTTACCTCTGATTTTGGCAAAACTTTACAATTACTGCTGTCTTTTATTTATTGTTTTGTATAATAATAATATTTTATGGCATTCTTCTATTGTTGGACAAAACAGCTTTATTTAGTTTTGAAGAATTACCAACTTCTAGTAATGGTAAGCTTCGATTTGCTAACATGTACTCATTTTGACTGTAAAAATGACAACATACAATTTTTGAAACTCAATAAACTGTTACAAATATTAAAATAAAGTTTGAAAATGATGAAAGGAATTACACTTAACATTTTAAATATAAAAACATCAAACGAGATTCCAAAAAATCCTGTTAATGTACTATTTATGGTAAGAATCTACAGTAGACTCCCTCAAATCTGCAAACCAGAAATCCGCGACTCTCTAAAATCCGCACATATTTTATGGATGTAAACAATGAAACTTTCAGTTTGGATATTCGGGCAAAATTTCATTTTTTTAGTTTTGTATCAATTCCATATATTTTTTAATTTGTAATTTTCTTAATAATACTCTATTCGTGTTTCTTTCATAAAGGAAGAATAAATTTTTTTGGAAAAAATTCAAGATAATTCAGATATCACTGGTAATCACAATCTTTTTATCAAATATATTTATGCATTAATCAAGATTTTTTGGTTATTAGCCTGGCTAAACTTGAAAATAAAAATCCTTATTTTATGACTTTGATGTGAATTAGTAATGTACTTTTATGAAGCAAGTTTTGTTGAATAATTTTGGAAAAATACATTTAATCTTTATAATGTATATGTAATCATACACTATTGATTTTTAACTTGACCTTTGCTATTAGTACTTTAATCATTTTAAAAATTATCCAATTTTTTATTTTTTAGTTTATTACTAATTTTAATATTTTATTATATTGTAAGCATTCATTATAGTTCCAATTGCACTATTAATTGCACTCAAATGACACATTTGAGTGCAACTCAAATTTGGGCACTCATTTGTTTAAAAAATGTAAACAAAGCAATGACCAGAAATCCGCAAAATTCTAAAATCCGCACAACCTCTGGTCCCAAGCTGTGCGGATTTGAGGGAGTCTACTGTATATTTATATTTCAATGAAAATACAAATGTCCTAGTAGGGTACTCTAAAAATTTTTCAAAATTCATGATATTTTGCATGTGTATTAGAGGTAGTAAAAGGCAACTTTTGGCTGCTATCCAAAATCAAAATTCCAACTTTTGATTTTTACTCCACCCTACTGCACACGCTGTGCTAACTTGCAAAGGTGATCATACAGCATATTCCCATACTTGTCCTAAATGGAACCGAGAAAAAGAAATTCTCACTGTTAAAATTACTCAAAATTTGTCTTAACATTATGCCCGTAAACTTGAAGAAACCAGAACCCCATCTATTGGAATTTCTTATTCCAGCTTTTTTTAACAAGCTTATTTAAGAACAATCAAAATCCGTTAGACACATAAGTACTCATTGATTCCTCATATCAACCAAATAAATCTACTAAACCACAATCAACTAGCACACTTATTAAAAACAGCATTGATGGCTCTCTCCCTACTAAAAGTTCTAGGAACCAACAATTAGAATGCTGACTACCATCCTCAGAACTGGTTAAAATAATTGACCTAGAGAAATAACGACAGAAATTAACAGCTCTTTCCAAAAAATCAATTGAACCCCAGACTAAGACAAAAGCTGACACAAGTAAAAAATATAGGACAGAAGCCTGATACAGCACGGAAACAAATTTGAAACAAAAATCTCAGGCACAAACAGAAAAAAAGAAAACCCCAACTCCAGGTTCTCCACAGTGGAAGACTGTGGGAGAGGAGAGAAAAACTCCAATCTTAGTCCATTTATTAGAAACATGAAAGATCCAAAGCAGCTACAGCACTACGTGGAAGAGGCAATGGAATCAGAGTCATACAGTAATGACTCGGTTGACAATGCAATGTTGGAAGATTATGAACCCAACTGTGCTTTGTATTAAATTGTGTTTTACATATTACATTTTATTAATTTTTTATGCTTCTATTACTTAACTGTTTACACAGATTTTAACTAGTTATGTTTTCTTTTTAAAAAGTTTTCTATTTTAATCCTTTATACTGTTTTTAATTGTAGTTTAGATACAGATTCTGCATGTTAATACAAATCATTGTGTTACAACACAAATTATTTTAAAATCATACATAAAAGTATATGATTTACTGGGCCTGAAACCAAGTCCTAATTTAAAGAGGCAAATTGCTGCCATTGTTGCAGTACATCAAAATGCATTAAAATAACAAATTTGTACAAAAACAAGTTTCATTATCAAATGATTGTAGAATGTTAGGAATTTTTTTTTTTTTTTGTTTGTTTGTTGCTCTGGTTATGGGAAAAGACCACGCAACCATAAGTTACGACGCAATGCACACCAGAAAGCATTTAGGAATGTGTTTGAAGAGTGGGGTTTTCACTGCTTTTACAAAAACTTCAAAACACATTCTTCAAGTTAAAGAACTAACATTTGCATGTGTGACTTTTTGCATATTTAGTATGCCTTATAATTAATTGATAAAATGCAAAGTAGAGTTGATCACGATGTTTCAATAGAATTGCCAGTAGAAATCGATGAATATAGAAAAAACTGCAATTATATGCCAATGGGTACTGTAAAGGAAACTGAAACAGATAAGAAAAAGATTCTAAACGATTCTATCAAGAAGCAATATGGTAAACTTAAAGCGTGTACTAAAAGAGGTTTGGTTGGAATAAAAGCAAATGCTATAAGACAGGCATCCAAGCAAATTTGAATTAAAAATAAAACTGAAGATGCTGTAAAATGACTGGGTTGACTTTATTATTAGTTTTTCTCCTGCAAGATGGTAGCATCAAGGAATTCCAATACTTTGAAAGGAACAATAGTAAATATTCTGATCTATGATTATTATTTTGAATAATTTTTTATATTTGTGTGATTTGTATTATTAAGTATATGCAAACAGAACACTTTTGGTGACAGTGTTATATGAATCCACATACTCTTTTTGTTTTACGATGTTTTTTATCTTGAACAATGGCAGACATTAAGTATGATGATTTAATTGAATGTTTTTCAGACAATTACAGTCCATTACCTTCGGAAATTGTGAAAAGATATAGATTCCTGAGTTCCTAAATCGGATAAAACCATTTAATTTTTTTTTTTTTTTTTTTTTCCAAGAATTACAGACTTTCTGAATTTTGTAATTAAGGTCCTAGATTAGATATGATGATTTGTGATCGACTAGTGTGTAGAATTCAGGGTAGTCAAAAACAGCATAGGTTCTTATCCAAACAGAATCTGACACTTTCTAAAAGTATTAAATTGACAGTATCCATGGTTGGTTGGTTGGTTGGATAGGGTTTTATGGCGCAAGGTCCCCAGTGGGACATGCTGCGCCAACCACAAGGTAAGGAATAAAAGGAACTAAGAGATATAAAATATAAAAATGTAAAACATGACTATTAGATGGAAACAGGCAAAGCAATGATACATGAAATTAAAATACAATTAAAACCAGTCAATGAAATTTAAAATGAAAATAGTTAAAATTCTAAAGCAATGACAACACAAACTAGTCAAATACTGCACAAAAATTAATTAAAACACAAGTTAATATAAAACAAATGAAAATCATTTAGGCACATATTCCTCCAGTATAGTGTTTTCCTCGGAATCCGAGCCACTCTCGTAAGTCTCAGATTCCATAGCCTCTTCAACATAGTTCTGTAACTGCCTGGGATCCTTTATATTTCTAATGTGTGGGCTAAGTGATGAGTCTTTTTTCCTTTTCCCCACAGTTTTCCACTGTGGAGATGCTGGGGTATGGATTTTCTTTGTGTCTGCTTGCTTTTTAAGTATACCTGATTTCTGCAATGTTTTGGATCCCGTCAATGTCGTGTTCTGAATGATAGTTTTTTTGGTTAGTTTTCACTATTTGACTACTGTTGGGCTTTTTCAAATTGAAGGCAGCATTTTTTGAAGAGGATATAATATTTTTCTCACTTTTAGGTTTAGATGGTGCTTTAGATTGAATTTGAGATTTCTGTTGCTGCTTTTCAAGGTTAATAATTTTAACAGGTTCTGAAGATGGTTGCCAACATTCTAATTGTGGGTTTCCAGTCATTTTAGTAGGGAGACATACATCACGGGATTCTTTAATTGGAGTGCTGGTTGATTGTGATATGGTTGATTTACTGGGTGGAAATCTGCAATCAGTTTGGATACCTATGTGTCTTATGGATGTTGATTGCTGCTTGAGTATACTGGAGTAGGAAATTCCAACAGATGGAGTTCTGGATTCGACAATTTTACGAGCTTCAGGATAAGACAGATTTTGAGATATTTTAACTGCAAGGATTTCTTTTTCCCTTACCCAGTTAGGACAGGAATGGGAGTATGCTGAATGATCACCCTTGCAGTTAATGCAGCGTTCTGATTTTTCGCATGAATTGCTATCATGGTCAACTTCTGCACAGCGTGCACAGGTAAGGGAACCGCGACAGTTACTTTTAGTGTGGCCTTATCGTTGGCATTTAAAACAACGGAGAGGTTAGGAATGTACGGTCTGACAGGGCAATTCAGATAAGCAGCTTTAATTCTTGTTAGTAAAGTAGGGCTATTGAAAGTGAGAATGACATGCTTTGTGGGAAGGACTTGGCCATTCCGACGGATTGTGATACGACGTGCATCTATAATATTGTGGTCTTTTAGATTTACTAAGAGTTCATCTTTCGTAGAGAATGAAAGGTCTGGTTCAGAAATAACGCCTCGGCTTGTATTTAGAGTTTTATGCACCTGAACAGAAACAGAAAAAGGGCCTATTGTAGAGCTATTTGAAAGAATCTGATTATTTAGTTGTAGAGACCTCCACTAGTAAATCCCCAGATTTTAATTTTTTGAGAGTATGACCATCCCCTAAGGTAGACTGGAAAGTTTTTGCTATGAGAAATGGGGACGTTTTGCCAAAGGAACTATCAGAGTGGCTATCAGTGCGCTTAACGATAAAAAAGCGTGTGAAGGAAGTCGGTACAGTTTGTTGCTCTCCACTAGGGAGAGACATAGAAGGAAATGAAGTTTTCCCATCCATGTTAAAAGTAATAAAATTCAGACCCCGGTCACACCACCCACTACCAAGCCCAACAAGGGGAAGCACATTCGTGCACCAGTGCTAACCAGGGCCCATACGGTCACAAGACAACCCTATGTCAGTCTCCACCCTTAACGAGATGACTAGTAGTTGCTCGCTCGCTTGATCCCTACAGCCAGTAACACAGTCAGCTGACCAGCCAATTGATGCATACAGGATTAATATGCACCTCCCGTCTACCTGAAGCAGAGGCCAAAGCAGTGTGTTGGTTTCCCTCAACTGCCAGGATCCCCCTTTCCAGGGACACGGGTCGCCACGCATGGCTAACATGTAGGTGGTTTACAATTCTCCACGAGTCGATACACAGGATGATATTGGCTCATACAGAATTGCCCTCACCTCCGAAAAGGAAACCACAACGAGAGTGAAACAAAGATGAAAGGAAGACAAGAGGAGTAAGAGGAAATGGAAAAGAGAAATATCACTCGGGTGCCCCGGGGGTTGTGAAGCCCGTGAATACCTAAAGAAGGTATCCCCCTGGGGGCAACAGTATCCATGGAAACTGCTGCTCACAATTGCATAAATTTACAAGGTTCTTGTTCTGTTTAAACATTTAGTAAACAAATTAAACTCTTCAAAACCAAACAGTAATTCAAAATTTCCAGACCATTTTTGTGAGTGTATATTGTGTGGAAATTCTGATCATTTACCTAAGAGTTGTCCTTTTTTTGAAGACTACATACCATTTCTGTGGTGTTAAGGGCCATTTGACAAAAAAAAAAAAAAAGCCTAAATTCAAAGAAAAATTAAGTTTCTAGTCATAATTTTTTTAAAGAAAAAACTTTAAAAAGTTTTCGGATGCATACTAAACCAGATTCTCTTGAAATTATTGAGGAAAATATGTCTAAAATAGCTGTTGTATATGAATCAGAACATGATATTTATAATAAGATTTCTATTGCTGAGAAAAGTGCTCCTAGACCACTTACAAGAAATATTTAAGTAAACGATTGAAATATTAATATTGAATTAGATACAAGTGCTGTTTTTTTTTCTCTAATCATTAAAGATACATACTATTTATTGAGGTTGCTGCACTTACAGACATCTAAAACTGGTTTAGCTACACTGACAGGTCAATCCATACATGTTTTAGGAACAATTATAGTTGATGTAAAATTTAATGGAAATTGCAAACATTTACAAGTAGTAGATAATAAAACCAAACTTGTGTTGTAGAATTTGGATTATGCGCTTGAAAATTTTAGAATGTCATGTTAATTTTGTTAAAAGTGATGATAGAGAGTTAAGTAAGTTATTGAATGCACACCAGCATATATTCCAGAATACACTTGGGCATTTAAAAAGAGTCAAAATTTGTTTGAACAGCCAAAAGTACAAAATTCTATAAAGCTGATATTTTACTTTTTGCAATGCAAGAAAAAGTCAAGTAGGAAAATTGAATCGATTACAGAAGATTGGTGTTTTACAACCAATTCATTTTTCAAAATGGGCTGCAACCATCATTCCCATACTCAAAGTGGACAGATCATCAGCAAGAATTTGTGGTGATTTTAAGTTAATAGTGAATACCGTTATTGATACAGACCAATATCCCTTACCTAAAGCTTGCCCAAGAGAATACCTTCTTCAGGTATTTATGTATCTCGTGTCTCCAGATTTACAGGCGATCTTTCTCCTTTCGTTTTATATCTCTTTTTAGTTGTCTATCTTTTTACTTTGTTATCCATCCTTGTTCTGGTTCATGTTTGATTATTTTACTAACTTTTTCATTCCCATAGTTCTTTGTTTTACTAACTTTGTTATTGTTCTTTTGTTTGATGATTGAAAAAAAAAAAAAAAATGAAAAGAAAAGCAAAGTTCTCTCTCATATTGCCTTTTTATACAAGAGTGGTTTTTTTATTCACATGAGACACTCTGGATGTTGAGGTTTTTTTTTAACCTCATCGCCTCGTTTCTTCCTTTTTAGGTTGATCTCGAGTCCCAGGTTTCAGGGCATATCTGAATTGGACAGTAATAAGTCTTTTTTCCTGTGCAATTAATCTCTCACTTGTAAGTAGTTGATTGTGTGTGTTTCAAGTGTTTTGTGCAATCAAGTTCTGCTTAGTCAGGCACAATCAAACCTGTGTTTATTGAATGTACCTGTATTTATTGAACGTTAGATTCGCTTGCATAAAAACTGCTGAGCGCCTGCGTAATGTTAGACTGAGTGTAGATTGCCACTTTAGATAAATACTGAATATATATAAGGGCCACCATACAAATTATCATTCTGCCTGCTAACTATGTCCAAATGTAAGTGTTGGGAATTTACATTGTTTGATCTCTCTAACCCACCTATGTATGATGAAAACCTTCATGAATATCTTGTATTCGGTAGGCAGACTTGCCCGGATATGAGTTGCTTTCATCTCCAAGGCATCGTTTCATTTAAAAACTGTAGGAACCTCCGCTCTGTTAAGCATTGGCTTCCAGCTGCTCATTTTGAAGGAGATAAAGGCTCACTGGCAGAAGCTTCAGACTACTGTAAAAAAGATGGAGACTTCACCAAGTTTGGTATTTTACCAGCAGACACGCAAAAAGTTAATAGTTTTTAGAGATGTTTTACTTAAGGCTGAGCTTAGTGATATCTACTCAATTAAGTCTGAGTGTCCGGAGATCTTTCTCCGCTGTAAGACAGAATAACTTTTGTAGTCAATTATTTGACAACAAACCCCTGGATAATTCGTGCGGAGTTCGGATTTGCAGACCTCCCCAGATCAGAAAAGATTATGCTATAAGAAAATTGAGCCCATTGTTTGTAAAAAATTTAAACAAGTGGTGGGATGGTTATGTAAATCAAGACTATGTTCTGATTTCAGATGTAGCCCAATCCCAAAATCTTTCCTGAAAATTTGGGCTAATATGTACCCTTTTACTGCTGAAATAAAAGGTGGTACTATTTTAATTAACTCTTTTGTGGTTATAAGTGCATATATGCGCCCAGAATACCACCTAATTTGAATTGCGAAATGCCATACTGACACCGAAATTTTTAAATGAAAATTTTAATTTTATAAAGAACATAAAAAAAACATTTACATATTATGAAATAAATTTGTTTTTAAATTCCGGTGTCATTCAATCATTTTAGTATTTTATGAATAGAAGTGCTTTAACCGTCAAAGGGTTAAGCCCAAATGAATCATCATTACTTCAAATTTTCAATTGGCTGAATGTTTTTCCGAAATTATTTCAACGCTTTGAAGGCTCGGTTTAGCATTTACAATTTCTTTGGACCTGAGCTCAAATGCATAGAAAGACAGAAGCCCAAGCCCAACGACTTGGTTCTGAACTTTCTAAGACAACACGATGGTTGGTTGGTTGGTTGATTGGGGTTTTATGGCACAAACTCCCTTTAGGGACATGCTGCGCTGAGACAAAGTCAAAACTAAAAAGTAGTAAACCAACATTAAACGAGATGAAAGAATTATATAAATATATAAAATCAGATTAAATTAATGATGACATGTATAAATAAAAACAGTTAAAAGTGTCAAATCATGATGATTGAAAAACAAGCGATATATATGTAATGCATTAAAATTTTATAACGTAATAGCTGTTGAAATATAGACAAAGTGTGAGATGCAGATACACTACATAAAAACAAATTTTAAAATCATATAGATATTAAAATAATAATTCTCAGATTCAATCAGGCACAAATTTGTCATACAGTTGGCAAAAAAAGTATTTGTACACTTCATTTTTTAAAATTATAATGAAATTAAACAAAAGATTTAAGCAAAAAATACTGTAATACATTAATTTAACGCATTATAATATTATAGAAGCAAAAACAAAATTAAACGAATCGATTTTTTACATTATAATAAACAAATATACAAAAATATAATGCAAAAAAAGTATTTGTACACTATATTAACGTAATATAATTAATGAAAATTTAGTAAAATGATACAAATTAATATTTTGTGCGAATTCATTTAGCGTTTATGACTACTTCTAGATGTTGTGACATGGATTCCATCAACTTTTTTGTATCGGTCTGGTTAATGTTATTCCATGACACAATAAGAGCTTCTTTAAAACTGTTTTTTACCAATACATATTTTTTTTCCAGATTTTTGCATCCAATAGCATCTGCAAATTTTCTATTGGATTCAAGTCTAGAGATTTTAGAAGAATTACCAGTCGTCTTGGAGTATTGTCGTAAGCATGTGCTGATGATTACAGCAGTATGCTTTGGTCTTTATCCTGCAGAAAGTGAAAAGCTTCCTCTATGCATAATTTCTTGGCACAGTTTAATAAATTATGGCGCGACACATCAATGTATGTTAAACCTGTCTTTCCATTGTCAATAAATTTTAAATGTCCTGCTCCATTAGAAGCTATGCACCCCAAAATTATAATATTCCCCCCAACATGCTTGATAGTTTGAAGTATACATTTTGGATCTAGAACAGTTTTATTTTTACGCCAATTTTTTCGAATGCTTGATGGTAAGAAAATTTCGAATTCTCCCTCATCAGAAAAAATTACTGTTTTTCAAAAATCCAATGATTTACTTCTGTATGCGAAAGCGAATAGTATGCGTTTTCGCCTATTTGTTTCGCTGATGAATGGATTTTTCCTTGAGGTTCTTCCTTTTAAATCTGCATTGAGAAGAATATTTTTTATTGTTTGAGGTATTACTCTGATGCGAGAAGATGTCGCAAGGTCTCCAGCAAATTTTTGAACCGAACACATAGGATTTTTTAAAGCTTTTTTAACAACACTCCTTTCTTCCCTCATTGTTAGTTTGCTAAGAAGTCCTGGTTTTCATTGAATTTCGATGCTTTTAATTTATTCATAGTTTCTCACTATACATCCAATAGTTGTAAATAGTAATTTAATAGCTTTTACAAATTCTTGTTGCAAATTTAAATTTTTATTATGCTCAATCATAGGATTTCATATATCTAGAGGTGCCTCTCTAGTATTAGGTTCTATACTCAATTATTTCAAGAGCAAATTAGATTAAATGTCAGAAAAATATAATATGAACTCAAAAATTATTATCAGCTTCTGTAAAAGTAGTCCTTTGAACCATAAACACTATAAAACACAGTACATATCAGGATGGAGAAATGTACAAATACTTTTTTTGCAAGAAATTTTTAAACTTTTCCTATTAGAAAATTATTTTACATCTTTATCGAAATTTTCTGTTGTGTAATTTAAAACGCACGATAAACAGACTGTATTAAAACCATTTTTGACAAAATATCTGTTTTTATTTAGTTAAAAATTAAAAATTTTAGAGTGTACAAATACTTTTTTTGCCAACTGTATATAGTATTCTCATCATCACTCAGTCGTATGAGTCGGAATCCACAGCCTCTTTTATGTAATTAGCAAGGTGTTTTGGATCTTTAAAATTTGTAATAGATGGTCCATGATGTGATTTTCGTTGTTTGGTTGGTTGACTGGGGTTTTATGGCACAATATCCCTTTAGGGACATGCTGCGCCAAGACAAAGTCAAAATAGAAAAAAAGTTAAGATTTAATGATAATATATGTAATTAAAACCAATTAAAAAAGTCTACAGTCCTTAGTTAAAAAACATAAAATTACAGATAAAATATAATAAATTATAGACAATGCATAATAAACATATTAAACCAATTTTAAAGAACACAAAAATAAAAAGGTAAGAGGTGAAATCAATAAGGCACGTATTAAATACAAGGTGCAATTAAAAAATGCAAAAATAATACAGTAATTGTTAACATAAAAATAAACTATAAGACGATGCACAAGTTACATACAGTTGGCAAAAAAAGTATTTGTACACTCTAAAATTTTTAATTTTTAACTAAATAAAAACAGATATTTTAGAAAAAATAGTTTTAATACAGTCTATTTACCGCGCGTTTTAAATTACACAACAGAAAATTTCGATAAAGATGTAAAATAATTTTCTAATAAGAAAAGTTTAAAAATTTCTTGCAAAAAAAGTATTTGTACATTTCTTCATCCTGATATGTACTGTATTTTATAGTGTTTATGGTTCAAAGGACTACTTATACAGAAACTGTTAATAATTTTTAACTTCATATTATATTTGTCTGACATTTAATTTAATTTGCACTTGAAGTAATTGAGAATAGAACCGAAAACTAGAGAGGTACCTCTAGATATATGAAATCCTATAATTGAGCATAATAAAAATTGAAACTCTCAACAAGAATTTGTAAAAGCTATTAAATTACCATCTACAACTATTGGATGCATAATGAGAAACTATGAATAAATTAGATGCATCGAAATTCAATGAAAACCAGGAATTCTAAGCAAACTAACAATAAGGGAAAAAGGGAGTGTTGCTATAAAAGCTTTAAAAAATCCCATGCGTTCGGTTCAAAAATTTGCTGGAGACCTTGCAACATCTTCTCTCTTCAGAGTAATACCTCAAATAATAAGAAATATTCTTCTCAATGCAGACTTAAAAGGAAGAACCTCAAGGAAAAATCCATTCATCAGCAAAACAAATAAGCAAAAACGCATAGTATTCGCTTTCGTATACAGAAGTAAATTATTGGATTTTTGGAAAACAGTAATTTTTTCTGATGAGGGAAAATTCGGAATTTTCTTACCACCAAGCATTCGAAAAAATTGGCGCAAAAATAAAACTGTTCTAGACCCAAAACATATACTTCAAACTATCAAGCATGGTAGGGGGGATATTAGGGTTTTGGGGTGTATAGCTTCTAATGGAGCAGGACATTTAAAATTTATTGACAATGGAAGGACAGGTTTAACATACATTGATGTGTTGCGCCATAATTTATTAAACTGTGGCAAGGAATTATACATAGAGGAAGCTTTTCACTTTATGAAGGATAATGACCAAAGCATACTGCTGTGATCACCAGCACATGCTTACGACAATACTCGAAGACGACTGATAACTCCTCTAAAATCTCTAGACTTGAATCCAATAGAAAATTTGCAGATGCTATTGGATGCAAAAATCTGAAGAAAAAAAAAATGTATCAGTAAAAAACAGTTTTAAAGAAGCCCTTATTGTGACATGGAATAACATTAACCAGACCGCTGCAAAAAAGTTGGTGGAATCTATGTCACACCATCTACAAGTAGTCCTAAACGCTAAATGAATTCGCACAAAATAATAATTTGTATCATTTTACTAAAATTTAATTAATTATATTACATTAATACAGTGTACAAATACTTTTTTTGCATTATATTTTTGTATATTTGTTTATTATAATGTAAAAAATCGATCCGTTTAATTTTTTCTTTGCTTCTATAATATTATAATGCATTAAATTAATGTATTACAGTATTTTTTGCTTAAATCTTTTGTTTAATTTCATTATAATTTAAAAAAATGAAGTGTACAAATACTTTTTTTGCCAACTGTATAAAAAATAATTTTAAGACACAGAATTTAAAAAATGTAAAGTTAATCAGGCACGTATTCATCTTAAACAATATTTTCTTCTTCTGAACTCGAGTCGAAAGTTTCTTCCATAGCCTCTTCCACGTAAATATGTAGATGTTTGGGGTCTTTTAAGTTTGTAATAGCCTGTTTATGTTGGGATTTGCACTGTTTTTTTGTAACGGTTTGCCATTGATGAGAACCTCATACAGTTTTACTCTCTCTTGTCTTTTGGGTCGGTTTCACAGCTTAACAGTATTGGGTTTCTGTGGATAAAATGCAGAGTGATCCAAAGTTTTTTTATTAGGTGCAACTTTCTTTGTTTTTGATTAGTATTAGGTTTCAGGATATTAGAAGAAGATGGATCAGGGTTTTTTTTTTATTAGATATACTTGCCTTATTTTTAGTTTGGAATTCAATTGACTGTAGAATAGTAACAGGTTCTGAAGACGGTAACCAGCGTTCTAATTCTGGGCATGCAGAAACTTTAATTGAACAACTAACATCACGTGATTTTTCTTTGGGGTACTGGGTAGATTACATGATTCTGACTTAGTGCTTATATGTCTTACGGATTTTGATTGCTGCTTGAGTATACTAGAGTAAGAAACATCTATATTTGGGGTTCTGGTTTCAACAAGTTTTCGAGCTTCTGGGTATGAAAGATTTTGACTGATTTTTACAGCAAGATTTTCTTTTTCACGGTACCAAATTGGACATGAGAGAGAATATGCAGTATGGTCACCTTTACAATTTGCACAGCGTTCAGATTTTTCACAAGA
Organism: Maratus speculifer; assembly: GCA_964019185.1. Lineage (NCBI taxonomy): Eukaryota > Metazoa > Arthropoda > Arachnida > Araneae > Salticidae > Maratus > Maratus speculifer. The sequence goes on from CAXHSM010000740.1 coordinate 271,533, forward strand.
TTTACCGTCGTGGCAGACTTCTGCACAACGAGCACAGGTAACATTGCCACGACAGTTGATATTATTATGGCCATAACTCTGGCATTTAAAGAAACGGAGAGGGTTAGGTATATAAGGTCGGACAGGACTGCCTTCCCTGTTTCAGTGCTTAGTTTTGGTGCTCAGAGAACTATAGAATTCAAAAGACCGTATATGCCCTCTACCTTTTTCAAGTTAGCACATGTTCACTTTATAACATGAATCCACCAAGCAATGAATTCTTCACGCATGAAATTGGAGTAGAGCCTCACATAAAAGATGTTCGAATTAGCCTTACCTTTCGACATCTTGTTGCACACCCCTTGGATTTGAAAAAAACAAGACTGGATTTTGCTACTTTTTCCAATGATCCTGTGTTAAATTTCGACCTGTCTTCTACCTCTGATAATGATGAATCTGACGATGAACCTATACATTGCTCACCGATGAATAGACCTGAACTGAATGAGATTCATGAGGACAAGTGGTTCACCCGAACTTTTAAAGAAAGTTATTATTCGACTTCTTGGAATCTAGAATGGTCTACTTTAGCGCAAATCGAAATGGAAAAAAACTAACTTGAAATTGCATATTTGAAATTTTAAAGAAGGTGCTTTTGGTAAACTGTACCCAACGAAAAATGGGGTCGTGATGTCACCAACGACATTTGATCATTTCCAACAACATGTGACAAAGTTTAATTTTTATTCGGTGAGAGTCTTTGGTTTGCAATAATCAGCTGATTTTAGCCTTCGGAGATGAAGAATATTGCGTGCTTCAACAGATTTTCAAAACAGATGATAGAAATTTCCATTTCAAACTGAATGAAATTCGTTTATCACGAGAGCAATTTTTAAAACTCTCCAAATTTGTTCTGAAATTACAGACTGTTTCATCGATATGTTACTTACACGAGTGGTGCCTGTTTCAGTCCTACGAAAATTGGAAAAATGTATTCATTCCCATATAGATTCCGATTCTGCCAATAAATTTTTTTTACCTGTTTGAACCATGAAATAGAACAATTACTTGAGCGTGTATTCTACTGTTATGCTTGTAAAATTGGGCAGTCATCCAAATTAAATCATGCTTGTTTAATCACTAAAAAAAAATATCTAATGTATAAAGACAGCGCCTTATTAAACTTAATGTTTATCAATTTGTGAAGAATGTAACTAATCAATGTGTATGTCATTTTTTGCATAAATTTTTTGCTAGTTTAAAACCAGACTTTTATAAAAATTATTTGGAAACTCTTTATCAACAGAGTGAATGAGTTGTAAACTTTCTTGAATAAAAGAATATAAATTTTTTCTTTGTCATTATTTACCATACTTTTTTTCATATTTTTTCTTTTAGCATAAAACTTCTTTATTCATATTTTTTTAGAGGGAAAAAAAAAAAAACCTGAAAAAGTTGAGAAAGTATTTTGAACAATCATGATTGATACTAATGTATGAAATCTCTTTACAAGAAAAAAAAAAAATATCTGAAATTTTTTTCTAAGAGGGTATTTTGAATAACAATACTTATTAAAAGACAAGCAATATATGTCTCTCTATAACTCCATTGTGAAAAAAAGTTTTAGTTAGAATAATTTTAGTGTAAAGGAATGTCATTATTATTAAAATTTTATAATGTACAGTTTGTAATGTACAGTTGTACATAAATATCGCAGCCTATGGCACTCTGTATAAATGGAGATTACAAATATGGAAAAAAAAGAGACTAACATAAGTTTTTTTTGGTCAGAACTCTTCCGTATGAGTAAAGATCAATGTTCTGTAGAAATTCACTCGAGCCGGGCCGGGTTCGGGCCAAATTTTAACTTTTGGGCCGGGCACGGTCCGAAATTTTGACTTTCGGGCCGGGCCGGGCCAATATTTCTTTCGTTCGGGCCGGGCCTGGAAATCTCGGCCCGTGCAGACCTCTAGTCTGTGCAATTATTTTACTGATTTGTTTCAAAATAAAAGTAAAAATTAATCCTTTCTTATTTCTTTTGTAGCTTACTATCTTAGAAAATCTAGCCACCTGTGGGGATCAGTTTTATCACCACAAGAACTGTCATGAAATGTGTAATTTTATTCCTTTGTAATAAGTATATATAAAATAAATTATTTTATTTAGAATTTAACCTTTGTATTTCTTTAATTAGTTTTGTCTTTTTTTTTTTATTCTTATGGGGGTTTACTATGCTATTACATTATCTCAGGTATTATCGAAATTGCAAAGAAAAAAGTGGAGATACACACGCTAAATGATGCACAGATGAACTGGTTGGAACGTTGCAAAAACGTTGAAACAGTGCGGAACATGATCTCATATAAATGAACACAGTTTATTACAAGAAGCCTCCAGAGATATGATACATGTTTAAAATGACCTACATTAAAAAAAGTATGATGATTAGTTCTTGAGAAAAGAAATATAAAAAAAAGAAACTCCATCCGAAAATTCAATTTAAAGTTCGAACCACTGCTTGAAAATACAAAAAGAGCTCAAATTGTTTTAGACTTAACTTCCCTTATAAAGCGAATTTTCGCTTGGGGTTTCTTTTAAAATGTTCTGTAAAGAAAAAATATTAATATAAGCTATTAAATAAAAAATCTATTTTTGGACATTTTCAAAGATTAACCCTCCAAGCGTCTTGCAAATTGGTAAAATTGTAATGTTGTTTTTTCTGCATTTTGTTTTAAATGCTAATAAAATATGATTCTTTCAATATTACATAAAAAATCTTATTTAGGAATATAAATGTAATCCTTCAAAGTCTTAATCATTCTTCAATGATTTGAAATTTCATTAAATTTATAGAATTATAATATCTTAAACATTGCTTATATTGCAGTGAAACCTGGAGCTTAGTGCACAGAATATTACGGGCCAAACGCTTAGAGGGTTAACCCCTTAATTTACCAAGAATACTGATTACTAATTTACTGAATACTATTAGTGAATACTAATGTACTGAATTTACTTCCTGATAATGTTTTATTTGACACATATTGACATCATCCCCTGGTTTTATTTTTTTCAGGTAATTCTTAGGATACATCTCTAGTATAGTCAACTAGCAATGCATAGATACCTTAGTTTCTCAAAAATGTTAATTAGCATCACCTTAATGAAGTAAATAATGTAGCTCTAGCACGTCCACCCCCCCCCCCCCTTAGACCCCATTTTCTCAAATCAGTTTTCTCAAATCCATTTTCTCAAATGGTTTTTTAATAGCTCAGCTAGTAGGTGATTATTTTCACACACAGGTGTTATTCCTAGAGGCAATTAATGCATAAATTAGTGCAGGTGAGCAAAATCTATATTCCCACCCACAAATTCTATATTATTATTCATGCTTTATTAGACAGAAACTTTAGAATGTCAAAACAAAGGTCTTTGCAAATTTTCAACTTGCTGTCTTTCATTCCGAGATTTGTTGAGAAAAATGTCGACAAAAATTGCTTTTATCTTTAATTTATTTATCCCCCCCCCCCCAAAAAAAAACACTGTATTGTTTAAAATTGCTTCCAAAATCACACCTTAACAGTAAAAAAAGTAAATAAATGTTTCAGAAAATTTCGTATTGTTGAGCAGGGAATTTGAGAACCATTTTATGATATATTTCCAGAAATTCATGATCGCTGACACAAAACAAAACCTGAACATATACAATACAGATTCTTTAAAAGAGTACTGCATGCACATTTATCGGACAAATTATTTTTAAATTATTATGTGCATTTGTAAGTTATGTGCAGTTGTTGTATTTCAAAACTTTCATAACGCGTGGGAAAACAAACTCATGTTACAGTTCCTGAAAATAGATGGAGACACTATCCACGCCCTAGAGCAGACGAATATACCGAAACAGAAACTTTACATGACCAGACAAATGTTTATCATTAGAATTATAAGATTTAAAAAAAATAACTATTTATAAATTTATTTTATTCTTAATAATGTAATAGTAATAATTGATACGAATTGAAAAACTATTTACTATACTATTTTGAATACGTTAAAATCATGTTTAGATAAAGAACTAAAAAAATTTTTGAGTGAAAAAACCCAACTATCGGTGAGATATAAAATATTTATGTTCACAATCGCTTATATATCATATTCGTTTGCAATATTTTATCTTGTTTTAAATGACACACAGTGCCATCTCCAATCCATCCATCAAGCAAACTATATTTTTGTTTTCCCTCGGGAATATCAATTTAATATTAAATGCAGCACTACAAAAAATTTTTCATGGGCCTCGCTTTATTTAATATTTTTGATTCTGACACACTGGGCTCTTGTAGCCTGCCTGGCAGAGTAACGGCCTCCAATCTGGAGGTGCTGGGTTCAAATACAACAATTGACTTGCAGTACCGTCCACGTCTAGAGCTTTGTTGTGCAATACTTTCCGCCGCAGAGTAAAGTGGCAGTTGAATATGTAAAGGAATACCAATTTTTCCATAACAACAAATAATACTATCATCACTCCTTTTTTTAACTCCCCCCTCTCTTTTAGCCCTATTTTTCCAGCTCTTCAGTCCTTTCTTCTATTGAATGATTTATACAACGGGTGACTTGCAGTTCCGTCCATGTCTGAAGCGGTGCAAATTTCGCCTCAAAAACATTTCTTTGAATTTCGTCAATCGAATGATTTACACAACACTTTTTTGTTTTAAATTAACGATTTTAACATATTTTATTCAGGCCCGTAGCCAGGATTTTCTTTCGGGAGGGGCTCAATTTTGGAATTCCTCAACTAATCAAAGGTTTTCAAATTCTTTTGACGAGGTATGTTCAATTTTAGACTATTTTTATTATTTGATGTGAAATGTTTGTTCATTTTTAAATATTTTTCTTGGTATGGTAAATATTTTTTCATAGAATGATTTTATATATGTTATTGATTTGATAGTATAATTTTCAAAGCAGAATGTTAAACATAAATAATGTAAATGCTTTTATATAGTATGTTTTTAAAATGAATCATTTAGACAAGGAATATATTAGGATCTTCTTAAATTAAAAATAATTTTTATAAGATGAGAGCAATGCTAATTTAGAATCTTAATTTTTTATATATATTATTTGTTTAATAATTTTTTTTTTCAAATTAATCTTAAATGAATCAGAATCTTAATTTTTTATAAATTGTTTGTTTCTAATCCTATTAAAAATGTTTCTTCAGTCTCTGAGTCGGTTAAATTTTTCTCTCTGGTGTTTATTATTTCAATTGATTTTATTCAAAACTTTTAGTGAAGAGTATCCTTATGTTTGAAAATGTTCTTTAATAAATACTATATTGTTTAAGTTTTCACCTTGAAGTGCTTTTATTTCAATAAAAAAAATATTGGATTACATCTAAATAATTAATTTTGAGAAAAATATATCTAAATAATTTTATTTTATGGAAATATCTTTAAATATTTTTTAAAGTTTTGTGGAATGACATTATTTATATGTTATTTAATACTTGCTAATTTTTTGGGAATCTATATTTTTAAATTTAATTTTGGGAAATATATATCTAAATGATTTTATTTATATGTTATTTAATATATTTGTATGGAAAAATCTTGAGACTCTCTAATTTCAAATTGCTAGTTTGAAAAGAGCTTTGTATAACTTTTTATACACTTCTCACAATTAAGTATGATTATTACAAAACATGTGTAAAAGGGGAAAAGTTTTAAAATTTTATTTTAAAGAATATATTTGAAACAATTATTATATGGTTACGTTGGTTGGTTGGTTGTATGGGATTTAATGGCACAAAATCCCGTAGGGGACATGCTGTGCCAAGAAAAGTGTATTACAAACAAACAGCAAAAGAAGTTAATGAACAAAGTAATAAGCTATCTGGTTGGGAGACTTCAGTCAGACAACATTAGAAAAACTCAAACTTAGTCAACAGAAGTACATCAGTGAAAATACAGCCTGGATGGGACTCCCATCCAGACATCAATGAGTGTAAAAGTACATTAAATGTCAAAATAAAGTCCTGCATGTTTTTTGAAAGTAAAGAGCGCCCCATGAGGTGTTTCCCCAATGAGGTTTGTCAAGATAGCTGAAGAAGAATGGAAATAGGTTCTATACAAGTGCCGGAGGTCCGGACAGTCAGTTAAAACATGATGAATGGTCAGTTGATGAAAGTGACAGTGTGGACACATGGGCGCATCTTCTGGAAGTAACAAATGAATATGAGTAATTCTGGAATGCCCAATACGTAAGCGGGTCAGAATAACATCAGATTTCCTGGGATAGTTTGGAGGCCAGGCCATGATTGTAGGTTTAACATGATGCAGTTTATTGTTGTATTCAAAATCCCAACTGTTTTGCCAGTTATTTTTAATAAAAAGATTGATAAGTAATTTAACGTCAGAGAGAGGAGTTTTACGTTGTAATGGATTAATAGCTTGCTTTGCTGCCGCATCAGCTTTCTCATTCCCAGGAATATCCATATGTCCAGGTACCCAGCAGAATAAAATACTGTAACCATGTTGTGTCAATTTATAATAAAGTTCTAGAATTGATGAGACAATTGCATGTTTTTTAAATGATTTAATAGCGTCAATAGAGCTGTTTGAGTCAGTATAAATAATGATGGAAGTGTTATGATGATGAGAGATGTATAACATTGCTCTGAAAATTGCAAGCAATTCAGCCGTAAATACAGAGATAGAAGAGTGTAGCCGATAACTTAGAGAAATGTTTTCACAAAAAACCCCACAACCAACAAGATCTTCACTTTTTGAGCCATCAGTATAAATGTCAGTGTAGGTATTGAACTTCGCTCGATGAGAAGCATGGTTGGTTGGTTGGTTGGTTATATAGGGTTTAATGGCGCAAAATCCCTTAAGGGACATGCTGCGCCAAAAACTAGTTAACTAGAAAAATAATAAAATGAAAATAAACAATGAAAAAAGCAATCTGGATGGGGTACCCCATCCAGAAGTAGTCAAAGTCATAAATGGTAAAGTTTAAATTCTAAATCAGTAAAAACCAATGTCAGGGCAGGAATTGTATTCAAATGTCAAAGAATATTTAATTGAAATTTGTAAACAAACTAAAGATACTACATTTCAAAATAAAATCCGGCATGTTTTAAAAAAAGTAATGAGTGCCCCATGAGGTGTATCCCCAATGAGGTTTGTCAAATTAGGTGAAGAAGTCTTAAAATAGATTCTATATAAGTGTCGCAGACCAGGACAGTCAGTCAAAATGTGATGAATGGTTAACTGAACAAAATAACAATGTGAGCACATAGGTGCGTCCTCTCGAAGTAAAAGATGTTTATGAGTGATTCGAGAATGTCCAATTCTCAGACGAGTTAGAATGACGTCTGTTTTCCTTGGATAGTTCGGAGGCCAGGTCGTTATGATAGGTTTAACATGGTGCAGTTTATTATTATGTTCCAGATTCCAACTACCTTGCCACTTATTATAAATGAAGTATTTTATGAGTAGTTTGACGTCTGACAATGGAATTTTATAGTTTAATGGAATAAGAGCATGTTTTGTGGCTTCATCAGCTTTTTCATTTCCAGGAATACCTATATGTCCCGGTACCCAGCAGAATAAAATATTATAGCCACTTGTCAAATTATTATAAAGCTGAAGGATGGAAGTGACAAATGGATGCTTATTAAATGATTTAAGGGCCTGAATAGAACTACTAGAGTCAGTATATATAATGAAAGATCTATCACGATGGTGAGAGATGTGCAACATTGCTCTATGTATTTGCAATCAATTCAGCAGCAAATACTGAAGTGGATGGATGAACTCGATTTTGCAATCAATTCAGCAGCAAATACTGAAGTGGATGGATGAACTCGATAAATCAGAGAAGTGTTGTCACAAAAAACCCCACATCCAACTGTACCTCCTCTTTTGGAGCCATCTGTGTGTATATCAGTGTAAGAACTGTACTTTACTCGATGAATAGCAAATAATTGTTGGAAAACAGCCAGAGGCAAATACCTTTTATCGAATCCTTTAAATGGATGGACAATGGTAATATTAGGAGGCTTCCACGGAGGGAACACATGCAAGGAACATGGACTCACCTCAGTATTGCTGAGAATGCTATTGTCAATTGCATTCCTGATCCTGACACCAAAAGATGGAATGCATGATGGACGATGGTGATATAGAATGTCATTGTCTGTATTTAAAATGTATGAATGAAGTGGATGACCATGATGTGAAAGAAGACGGTAAAACAAATTTACTGACAAGCTTTCACGAATGTGATGTAAGGAGGGCTCATTGCAGTCAACATACAAACTTAGAACAGGAGAAGTATGGAATGCACCAGAGCAGACACGAAGTGCACTATGGTGCACAGTGTCAAGCCTTTTAAGAACATAATTACGAGCAGAACCGTAGATCTGGCAAGCATAGTAAATTTTAGAACGAATAACAGCGCGATAAATTTTAACAAGCGAAGTGCAGTCTGCTCCCCAAGAAGTATCTGATAGAACTTTTATTAAATTTAGCAATTTATCACATTTTGTCCGTAGCTGTAAAACATGTGGTAAAAAAGTCAGTTTATTGTCAAAATAAAGGTCGAGGTACGAATGCCATCCACAACCGAAATTTGGTTTGGACCGATGAAAACTTCAGGATCTGGATGCTGATCCCTACGTCTGCAGAAATGCACACAAGAGGTTTTGTCTTGGGAGATGATAAAACCATTTTTATTGGTCCATTGAATAATACGGTTTATAACGATTTGCAATTGTCTTTCGATAAAACACATATCTTGTCCTTTGCATAAAATTTTAGTCATCAACATAGAGTGTACCTTGAGCGCTTGGGGGCAACTGGTTCAGGATATCATTAATCTTGATAGCAAAGAGGGTGACACTTAGAACACTGCCAACCCGAACTTGAAAAATTCGAACTGCTAGGAAGTTCATAAAAGAAATTGGTAGGTTACTACGGAAGTTAAGGTTAAAGAGATCACGAAGGATGCCATACCTCCAGGTCTCGTCATAGGCTTTCATCATGTCAAAGAAGACTGTCACTAGATGGTTGTGTTTTAAAAAAGCATTTCAAATATGAGTCTCTAATAGAATGAGGTTATCAATAGTGGACCTACCACGTCGAAATCCACTTTGAAAGGATGAAAGAGAATTATTAGATTCCAAAACATGCACCAGGCGGCAATTGACCATTTTTTCTAAAAGTTTGCAAAGGCTACTAGAGAGTGCAATTGGCCTGTAGTTGTTTGGATCACTGGAATCTTTACCTGGTTTTGGGAAAGGAATGCCAATAGCTTTACACCAGGCTTTAGGAAACATGTGTTCAGTCCAAATTCTATTATAAAAAATGAGTAAGTTATTAAGAGAGTTGTTAGAGAAGTATTTTAGCATGGTGTAGGTGATGCCATCGCGTCCTGGAGCAGATGGACGGCTATTTTGTAAACAACTTTGGAGTTCTTGTTAGTAAAAGGTAGATTATAGTCATGAGAATGGTGAGAATTAAAATTTATGCTGGTAGATTCCATTTGTCTTTTATAGGATAAGAAAGGTTCAGAGTAGGAGTCGGATTTAGAATTTGATACCAGAGTACTTGCTATAGTTTCAGCTATATTTTTGGGAGAAGCAATAGTCTGTTTATTATGATTTAAGATTGAGATTCGGTTTTCTGAATATAGTCCCATACAGCTTTTCACCTTTTTTTAAAGGACTTTACTGGAAGTATTGGAGTTTATGTTGGAAACGTACTGCATCCAGGATTCACGTTGACTTCTACGTCGCACTCTTCTAGCTTCAGCCCTTGCTTTTTTAAAAGCCAGATAATTGTTAATATTGGAGTAGCAACAAAAGATGCCCCAAGCCTTCTGCTGATTTTTCTTTGCCTTTTGACAATCGTCATTCCACCATGGCTTCCATTGTCGCGATATAGAGTGCGAGATTGGTATACTAATATCTGCAGCATTGATAATACATTGGTTAATATTATCAAGCGCATCGTTGATATCACCCTCTATCATATCGTTTGTTATTTTAGCATTGTTTGTGAAAGTTGGCCAATTCGCCCTGTCATAGATATAGTGTTTAAAACAGTAGTTAGAATCCTTGTAGGGAGTAGTCTGAGTGATAAAAATAGGAAAATGGTCATTACCATGCAGGTCATTGTAAACCCAGAATTTCCAATATGGATAAATGGAAGGGCAGAGGTGCCAACTTTTAACTGAAGCTATCAGTAATCAATTTAACCTACACGAGGCCCACCCGCCTGCGTCTAAAAGGTATCATAACTTAACATATTTAAAATTGAAATAATGCATAACTTTAAGTCTAATAAATAACAAAATTAGTTAAAAATAAATAATAATCAAATAACAAACATAATTAAATTTTAAAAACAGAAATTGAGAAAAAAAATTACTCACCTCTGACTAAACTTTTTCAAGATGTAACAAAAAATCCTTAACTTACCATAAAAATACTGATTTGTACATGAATGCTCTAACACAATATATGACAATAAAAATGATACAAAATAAAAACTAAAGAAATTTCCTTTTAAAATATTTTTATTAGAATTGATCAATTTCCAGTACCCATAAGGGCCAACTTAGTAGCTTTTTTGGCAGAATTACACTGTTTTTCAGTGAAAGTTGTTTGATAACATGCTTTCTTCTTACAAGATAAAGATTTTATTTTTTCTGTTAACAATGCATTTAGGGTGTTAATACCCAAACTAGACCTGAACTCTGTTTGATTTTTTCGAATGATCGAAAACACCCTTTCAGTAACAGCATTCTGTGTGGAATTATTAACACAGCTAACATTAATTTTGGTAATGCAACAAATTTTTTTTGGCCAGATATATTAGTTATCTGTGAAATTTGAAACCAGGCAGAATCCATCCTATCATAAGACATTTCATCAAAATTTTCAAATTGATAAGATGAAAATTCTACCTGGATTCTTTCTAATTCCTCATCATTTAACAAACTAGGAAATTGTTTGATGAAAAAATCAATGGAATTATAACTCACAGTTTTCCTTAAAGAAATGTCAACAATTTCTGCACGTTTTAAAATATCACTTTGTAAAGGAAACTTTTTCAATACATAATTACAAGCACTGCAGAAAAAGTTTCGGACATCTGCATAAAATTCTGTCAATTGTTCATTAGACAATTTCTTATCCACGATATAAGCTCGTGCCTTTGCCCCAATAACCAGTTCTTCATCAATTTTCTGATATTTTTTCTTATGAAAATTAATTTCCAAAATAGAACCAGAGTCTTCTGCCAATGCAGTAGGTTTCACAAACCTAACAATCAAATCTGTGAAAAAATTCATTAATTTTCTCCTTAATAAGTGTATCAAAGGTGCTTCTCCTTGTAAAGATACATTAACTGAGTTAAAAATCGGTAAAATAGAACTTAAAAATAAACAGTACAATTTGGACATAGGGTTTTGGAAATATAAGTTTATACGGTGATTATCAAGGGCATTCTCTACACAAAAATATTCATAGAGTGCATCCCACTGTTCAAGAACATGATTGATGGAATCAAGCAATGAAAGCCATCTTGTGCTAACATATTTCAAAATCTTGTGTGGCTTCAAACCACATAGTTCTTGGCACAATTTGAGATTACTTTTTCGCTTGGAGCTTTTATCCAAATAATAATATAACTGTACCAAGAATTCTTCCACATCTACCAATTTCAGCTCAGCAGTAGCTTTCTTTGCAGCTAAGTGTAGAAGATGACAGGGGCAGCCAATATTGATTATAGAAGGCTGCACTTTGTGAATAAAGGCAAGAACACCCTTGAACTGCCCAGTCATCGTGTATGCATTGTCTGATGAGAATGACAAACAATTGGTCCATGGTATTTCTTTCTTGCTCAGTTCCTCATTCAAAATATTAAAAATTCCTTCACCAGTGTTAATATTGGTTTGGCACAAAGATAATAAAACTGTATCGATTTTTCCGGCAGATTCGTCGAAATATTGCACTACAATAGGATACAGTTTGTTATCATCATTATCATTACTACCATCGGTAGCAATGGAGAAGGGATGATTTTTCATGAAGTTAACAATTTCGGACTGCGTCGACTTCGCCATATCCTGTATGATTGCTGATGTTTTAGTCCGCGCACACCCGTATTTTTTCGCGATCTTAGAATCCGGAAACATTGCCCGGAATAACTCACCAGCATGGTCAGTGCTAGCGATAGGTATGTTATGTTCAATAACAAAACGTGTGAAGAGCATTTCTGCTTTTATTATAGCATTTTCATCACTATTTTCAGGAAAAAATTTAGTGAGTGGTTTATATTTTTTCCTAGCTCTGTTTTGCTCGAGCTTGTTGGATTCCACGTGACGACGAACATCATCCCGACCACCGTGCTGTATCATGAAATCACAGGAGCAAACCGTGCAAAATGCATAATGTTCAGATTCTTCCGATTTCTGTATACACGGCCACTCCTTCGTATATTCAACACGATATCTTTGCATAACTTTTGCTTTCTTTGGATTCGGGGCCATAGCTAAAATTCTACGATCAGTGACAAAACTTAATCAAAATTCAACGATTCAACCGTGCATCAACTATCATAACAACCGATGTGCACGTGCGCTACAGCTACTGCCAATTTAAGCGTTGTTTACACGAGGCTAGTTTACTAGCTACAAGCCGGTGAATCCACTAGCCGCTAGTTAACTAACAAGATAGTGGGGTTTACACACAAACTACTTTACTAGCTTACTAGCCAACTTGCTATTGCATCATTTGTTGCAGTCACTTGTTGAATTTGTGCTTGTTCTTTCTCGTTCTTGAAAAATTGAGTTGGAGTATTTCATTTTACTACTTTTCGTTGGGGTTTTTTTCTGTTTTTGTTGTTAGTTTAACTTTTAGTTGTTTTTCTTTTGTTGTTTTTTCCTTTCTGTTGGTTTTTGTTATTGTTTTTTTTTCTGTTGGTTTTTTGTTATTATTTCTTTTTGTTGTTAAACTAAAAATGAAGTGGAACGTTAATGATATTGTTGATTTCTTAAATATTTATGAGGATTATCCTATCTTGTGGAATATTAAGCATCCTGATTATTCGAACTCAAAATTAAAGGATGAATTTCTTTCCCAATTATATAATCAGCTTGCTGAAAAAGGATTAGTTGAAGGCTTCGATATTAAGCAACTCAAAGCTAAAATTAAATCTATTAAAGACGTGTTCAGGCAAGAACTCAATAAAATTGAGCGCAGTAAAAAATCTGGCACAGGAACTGAAGACATTTATAAACCAAAACTTGCATGGTTTAAGACCGCAAGTTATTTGTCTGAAGTTATGTCAACAAGAAAGACGACATCAAATTTGGTGAGTAACTTAAATATCTATATAATTGTTATTATATGTAATTATTATATTATAGGGATAGATATGCATGTAATAATGGACACCCTACTAGCAATGGAAAAAAACACAATGTTTTTTTTTTTTTCAAATAACATAATAACCATTAAAATTTTTTTTTTTCACAATTCATCCTTACATGTTTTATAATCTGAATTATTGTTGAATCTTTTAATTAATCAGGAAGCAATATAATGTTCCGATATTTGATTGTTTTTTTTTCACTGCAAATCTTAGGGAACGTGCTAACAGCTGGCTACATTTATTAATTTATATATTCTTGCAAATATTGACAATTTTTGTTTTGTTTTTGCAAAACATTCATGCAATTGAAAATAATTATGACAAAATCGCACACAAAATTACTATTACTACCATATATTTTTGTAATTCTTTTTCCAATAAAATTAAGAAATATATATACGCAACAGAGGTAAGCTTAATAAAATATAGAACTTAAGTACCATATTTACACTGTAATAATTTGAAAAGTTAAAATAGCTAGTTTGAAAAAGCATCTCTGATAGTGTCTCTATTACATACAGTTTTTCAAAAACTAGAAATGCACTCGCCTTTATATCACTGACCACTATTTCTCATTTACTGGTCCTGTGGCTGGTGGCTAGTGCTAATTTTGCCCTTTACTCGCCTTGCCAGAAAATCCACCCTTGTGTTTATCAGTTGGTGGTTTTCCCCACCCTTGTGTATATCAGTTGTAAATCAGTTTTTGTAGTCATGCATAACATTTGTCTCAGGACTGAGGGGGTTAAAACTTTTATTCGGGAAAAAAAAATAATAATGGTGTTTATTATTAGCACATCTACTCTATATCATATGCAATTATTAAATGCTAGAATAAATTCAGTATATCTTGTATTTTTAGAATAAAAAGATATACTTTATAGAGATCTGCACAGGCCGATTTTCATCAATGGCATTCGGGCCGGGCTCAGGCCTTAATTTTTTTTCCCCTGGAATATCGGGCCGGCCGAGCCTAGCTAATTTTTTTCGTACAATGCCGAGACATCTGCTAAGAAGGAAACTTATTTTTTTCTTTCCAATGTCTTAAACAATTTTACTTTTACCATATACCAATATTTTTTTTCTTTTTTTTTTAATGTATTTTGATAACTGAAACATGAAAAAAAAAGACTAAGTTTTTTTTGGTCTAAACTCTACCATGGAAGTAGAGATCAATGTTCTGTAGAAATTCACCCGGGCCGGGCCGAAATTTTAACTTTCGAGTCGGGCCAATATTTTTTTCGTTCGGGCGGGGCCGAGCTCGGGCCAGGGAATTTCAGCCCGTGCAGACCTCTAAAACTTTATATGACATTATATGCTCTTAATTTATCTGAAGTAAAAACTCCGAATTAAAATACCACTTTAATCCTAAATTTATATTTTACATATTTATCAGTATCGGTTACTGTTATATTTTTATATATCATTTTTACTGTTGTAATATAACCTGCATTCCTGTTAATAGTGGCAGTTGGGACATTAAATTCTCCAAATGTCAGGGGAAAAAAAAGTGATCTTATTAAAATTATGTGAATTGCACTCGGTTTTCGAATACTCTCTTATTCAACTTTGAATTTAATTCTTTTAAAGCAGGGCTCGAAAATATAAAAAATGTTAAGGTTCCCAGGTGAAAAGTGCAGGTTCCCAATAAAATTTATGTGCAAATATTTTGATGAAATTTGCTGTTTTTTCGCGATCTTATATCGAAATTTGTCGAGGAGCTATATTTTTGCATAATTTACGCAATACAACACATTCGCGGCGTCACTCGCAGCCATGATTTTTTTTTTTTTTTTTTTGGACGGGAAACTGAGTTCAATTTTCTTCCAATTTATAGTGTAAGTGTAGCATATAACGCATTTCTAAATTGATTTTTTCTTGTAATTGAATATTAATTAATTTTTTGTAATATCGTTATTAAATAACATTCAATTTACTTTTTAAATAAAATACATTAAAATCATTTTGAAGATGCAAGAATGCTGTTACATGATACAACAGATGTCAAGCATGGACTGGTATTAATAAATTTAAATATTCTAGATATAATATTTTAAAATGCTTATCTTGCGCATTTCAAAGATGCAATTAAAT